>WIQG01000362.1:0-143141 GCA_014925785.1 Mycena galopus ATCC 62051 | reverse complement strand
TCAACCAAAAAAATTTCCTTCTACATAAATTTGTAGGTGACATAGTCTGGATGTGCGGGGGAGCAGAAATAGGCTCCGACGACGAAGAGGACGACGAGGACGACATGGTTGTGTCGGACAGCAACATTGACACGCTCCTAGAAAAGCTGCGATCCCCAATGATGGATTTGGTACCGCGGAGCAGGAAATGATATTGGTCGTGCATGGTGCTAGTACCAAAGACACGGTTTGGGGAAATAACTTGTTGTTAGCCTATTGTACATTGCTGTCCCGGTCGACAGGGCTTTCACGAGACCGGGAGAGCTGCGGAAAAGTCCAGTTCATTCTCAGGGATTTCATGGTTGAATCGTGAAATTTTCAACTACAACTGTCACGGTTGAAATAATGGATAAAGTCTGCATCCCATCCTGCATTGGTATGAATTCTGGTCATCACGCGTTCTGCGTAGAATGCGCACGGCGACGAGTCACACCAACATAGTCGTGTGATCATACTATTACTAGAGGCCGTGCGTCCTTCTCAGGAACCGGCACCACCAGCATATATGTAGAGGTTCACGCTCCACCTGGTCTTCCTCTCCTATCACTATGGCGTCTACTACCAGAAGCATTCTCGTCACCGGTGCCAACCAAGGGCTCGGATACCACGCCGTCCACCAACTTGGGGCGACGAAGGACGTGCTCGTTTTTATGGGTACGGCAGGCAATTTATATCGCGTTGGGCCGCGATTCACGACTTTCTCCGGAAGGCTCTCGCAAATTAGCAGCCGCCGAAGAAGCACGCGCGAAATTTGCATCAGAGATTCATCCCTCTTCTTCCGTCGTACCTGTACAACTGGACATCACCGACGCGGCGTCGATCAAAAACGCGCACACATTTATCGCGGACTATCTGAAAGGGAAAAACCTCCCCGGTCTCGATGTTCTAGTCAACAAGTGCGTTATCGCGTCGGGTCGCGTCAATTATTCGTCTCACTAGATATAAATTCAGCGCGGCGATCGTGGGAGCTACCTTTGAAGCTACGTACGCCGTCAACGTCTTCGGCACTGTCGCCATAACAGAGGCGATTCGCCCGCTCTTGAACAACGGAGGCGCCATTCTGAACATCTCGTCCGGCCTGGGGTCGCTGCACAGGTACACACAACGCCCAGCGCCGCCGGTCTTCTTGGCATACGGCTCCAGCAAGACCGCGCTGAACTCGCTGACGGTGCAGTGGGCACTCCAGGAGGAGGAGAAGAAATCTGGCATCCGTGTGGTATCGGTAAATCCTGGTTCGTTCTCGTGTGTTTTTGTATTCTTGACATAGCGCTGACGGGATGGATCAAGGATACAACGCAACAAATCTGAACAACTACGCGGGAACAATGAACCCAGCGGACGGGGCCAAGATCATTGTCGAGTCGGCGCTGGCAAAAACAGGGAAGAGTGCCGTGTTTATTGACAAAGATGGAGAGATAAAGTGGTGAAGTAGATTAAATCTTTACTGTATGTTTTAGCCGCATCTCCTTGGGTGTTCAATCAATATGTACCTTGACGTGCGCGTTGTACTTCTGGGTAACCAAGTGGAATCTATTTTGCTGTGCTAACATCTCAACTCGGACGTCAGCTTGAGATGTATCTTTGGAAGAAAATCAGTCGAGACAAATCGTCGAATCCGTCAGTTTCGCTGCTTGAAGAGACCTACGCGCGAGGACAACCGTGCAGCCAAGTGTTCGCATACCGATCGAACCGCCGCAATCAATAAACACAGTTTCTGGCCCAAAATGAATTGGCTCAAGAGTCAGCGCTGAAATCCAATGATATCTCTGGGTTGGATATGCTGATAAACAAGTCAGTCGAATCCATCCCAGCACCAATGACGGCCTCCTGACAGTGTTCACTTCAGCGTCGCAGTCGTCACTCCCGGGCCCTTGATTAGAGAAACATAGGAGGTGAATGACGCCCATTCATGTCCAACGGCGGCGCGAACGTAGTATCATGTCCAAGGCGGCCCGTACCACTCCAGCAAAAGCGCACTGAATAATTTGACGGTTATGTTGGGCGTTGAAAGAGCGGAGGAAAGGCTCCAGTATCCGCGTGGTGGCGATATGCCCTAGTAACCTTGAAAGAAATGAAGGATCCAACCAACTAACTGTGTGATCATACCAGAGGCCGCGTAATTCACTGAATGTAGAGCCTCATTTCTCGGCTCTTGGGTTCTTGCTTGTCACTGCGATCTTCCTGCTCAGATATCTCGAGGGCACAACTCGCGCCTGTGAATAATTTACCCAGTCATTGAGAAGGTACGATGTTTTCACGCCACAGCGGCCCAGGTGCTTTCGGACCGGCGAGAATTCAAAGAAGCTTGAATGACGAGTCCCGGGGATGAGTGCAAGGCGTACGAATTATCAAGTGAGCGCTAGAAAAGGGTATTTTCTTGAACAGGGCGAGCCAGATAATTTCTGGTAAAGTAGACTCCAATATCGATTTTTTATCGCCTGCATCCACGGAAATTGAGCAACGAGGCGAACTTGGCAGGAACAAAAAGAGAGTAATGACGGGATCAAGCAGCCACGTGCCGCGATCGGCGAAGGGTTGATCGCACTCTTTGGCTCGTTCCCTCATCTCGCACCTCGTTTTCCTCGGTCACACCATATATTTCAGGCTGCGGCGTGTACGGCTGGGTCTCTTCACGCTCTCGCCACCATGTCTACTTTTTTCAATTCGATTGGGTCAGTGGTGTTGCCGCGGATGGTCATCTTACCCCGGACAATCCATTGACTTGGGATGTAGGCGCTCGATGACCCGCGCACCGCGCAATGCGAAGCGTTCACCGACCCCCACATCGGCCACGTTTCCCCCCGAGGCGCAGGCGATTAAAGGGACGCCGCAGCAACCACCCCAACAGCAGAAGCCGCTCTACCTGTGCAGCCCCTTTGTTGAGGCCGCGCTCGTCAAGGGAAACTTCAAGACAATAGTCATGCTCCCCAAATACGTCGATATCATGGAGTGGGTCGCGGTCAACAGGTTCGTGTCGTCGGCATTTTTCTTATTAACAATTTTTTTGACTCTATTTTTCAGTGCGTATCCAAGTATCCGCCGCTGCTGCTCTGATTTTCCCCAGTGTTCGATTTTTACACCAACCTGAATGAGTTTTATGGTGTCCTCACAGAGTTCTGCACGCAGCAAAATTGCCCCACGATGTCCGCCGGAGCGACGTACGTTTGTTTATGCTGCCGTACAATTTCTCCGCGCTGACTGTTCGGCCACCTCAGATTAAATTACACGTGGATCAACCAGGACCGCAAGCATGTGCATCTACCCGCGCCCACGTACATTGACTACGTGATGACCTGGGTTCAGAATATGCTCGACGACGATAATGTCTTTCCCACAAAGTCCAGTGAGTACCCGCTACATTCTTGGCACGAAGGAAGCAACTTTGTTGCCAACAATCAGCGGGAGTTGTACGACCCTCCATCGCTGATAGCTGTCGAATACCAAATATGAAAGGCTCGTGAGGGCATACCTGCCTTTGGCGACGGGTGGAACTACGCCTCGCTGGCCCAGCGACGTGGATCCGCTGCAGGCGGCTGATTTACTTTCCCTTCTGGCCCCTCTACTCGCTTTCTCGCTCTTTTTACCTTACTAAAACCCTCTTCCCAGGCCAAGACTTTCCCCCCTCCTTCCCCTCCACCGTAAAGCACATCTACCGCCAGCTCCTGCGCGTCTTCGCACACATTTACCACTCGCACTACGCGCAGATCCTCCACCTGCGCTCCGAGCCGCACTTCAACTCGCTCTTCGCACACTTCCTCGCGTTCGGCAGCGAGTTTGAGCTGCTCGAGATGAAGGACCTGAAGGGGTCGTCATCGTCCCCCGTCGGCGTCGGCTCGTTGTGGGAGAGGTGGAAGGGGATGGGCATTTTAGGAGGTTGATTAGCGCGCATTTTACATATACGTGTTGCCCGCCCCTGCTTTCGTTTTATACCTGGTTACGCTAATAATGCGGTACTCGAGCTGGGCTTGGGTAGCTACCTCTGTATAACAGCATTCGTCGTATGGAAGTTGGGTTAGGTGGATTTAGTTAGACGGAAAATCCTACGATTTTTGCCCTAAATTGTATCTTCGAGCTTCACGCCCAATAATGCGCCACAAAAAGATTTCTGTCGCCCAATTCGGGCATTGACGATCGCTTCAGCTGTCACAACATAAACGGTCGCTAGCAGTTGTATTAACATCTCTGCTCTCGCCCCCATCCTGCTCCCATATGTCTTTTTTCAAGTCAGTAACGATCCCCCCTTGCTCCTCTCATATCTCAGCGATTCTCTTGCAGGAATCGCGCGGGTGGGCAGCCACGAGCCAAGCGGTCACCAGAGCCAAGCGGGACATTGGGTCGCAAGAACTCGACAGGGTCCGAGCCGCCCTCGCCCGGCGGCCTGGCCGGACCCAAACCGCTGTATCTTTCCCGCCCCTTCTCCGACGCTGCGCTCGTCAAGGGCAACTTCAAGACGATTGTGATGCAGCCAAAGTATGTAGACCCAAACGAATGGGTTGCCGTCAACAGTGAGCCCGCACCAGATCGATTGCACGCTGAGCTGAGGGGGAGCACAGTCTTTGACTTTTACACGAACCTGAACGAATTCTACGGATGCCTGACCGAGTGCTGTACGCAGCAGAGCTGCCCCACTATGTCGGCGGGCCCAACGTAGGTCGTTGGTGTGCAGCGCGATTACCGCGCGATTGGTGCGGCACGCGACATGCTGAATCTGTTCTGTAGATTGAACTACGTCTGGATGCAGGACCGCAAGAAGGTGTCCTTGTCCGCACCGACTTACATCGACTCGGTCATGTCCACCGTCCAGAACCTCCTCGACGACGAGAACGTCTTTCCCACAAAGGACAGTGCGTGCCCCCTTTCATTTTATGTCTTTTCTTCTTTTCGTTAAAAGAAGGGTGCTTGTGTATCCCTTCGGGCCGACGTAGTCCTCTCACAGTCCCCTTTGAGGCCTGGATTAGCATCCAGTTTTTCTCTCTATTTGTCTGCGTGCATGCTCGATCTACGTACGCTGACCCCACATTTATTTCGTCCCCTTAGGCAAGCCGTTCGACGAGAACTTCCACCGGACAGTGCACGACGTGTACATCCAGCTCCTGCGCGTCTTTGCGCACCTCTACCACGCGCACTACCAGCACATCCTCCACCTCCGCGCCGAGCCCCACTTCAACTCGCTCTTTGCGCACTTTCTCGCCTTTGGCGCGCAGTACCACCTCTTTGAGGAGCGCGACATCCGCGGGGAGCCGAATGCGCCGGTCGGCGTGGGGCTGCTGTGGGAGCGGTGGAGGAGTGTGGGGATTCTGGAGGGTTAGTGATGGTGGTGTGGTGTGCGATGCGCGGTGCGCTTAAGCTTGTCGAGAATCTGTGCATAGAGAATATGTAGCGTTAAGATCGGGTAATTTATTTTACTGGGAGGGATTAACCCAAACAATAACAATGTCGGATGAGAATGGACGCGATCTTTTAGGTGGGCGAGACGATGATTTGGGTGCAGCGAATATTCGAGGTAGAATTGAGGTCGCCATAGCTGCTCATACATGCAAAAAAGCCAAGAGATTTGATCAAGGTCGTCCCGACGGCGATTCATTCTCGAATTCTGTGAGGAAAGGAAAGTCGTCGATCAGACACTTGGGTGCATGGAGGCCGGTGTGGCGGCGCGGCTTCCGGCGCTGTCCAGTAGAAGAAGGTATAGATTAACAAAATAATCTGGGAGAATCCAAATTCTCTGGGTTATGGCGCAGAAGGAGGGGCAGAATATGCGGTTCAAGTATACATATACATTCAACTCGAAACCCGGCGGCCCCTCAAATGGAGCGAATAACAGCGTTTATGGTCCTTTGCCTCCACAGATTCCCACCACTGCATGGCGTTGAGCACTCATTGCGGACAGAACAAGTCAAAGGTCTCACCGGTGTCATAGGCAACATCACTATCGTCTGCTCCACTGATGTCGACCGAAATCCCGACAAGCAAAGAGCGCAAGACGCTCGTAGAGGATATGAGCACCATCTTATCCTTGAGCTTCGCATCGTCGGGTTTCCTATTGGGCGTCGAGGTTAGCGCACGCCAGAAATGCGACCAGCGGCGCACCAAGACAAAAAAAATATCCTTTTCCTCTTTCCGCCATCTTTCTCATACTCGAGGTTGTACACAGCCCATCTGCACTCAGCCTTGGGCAGCTCCGCGATGAAGTCCTGATAGTTCTGCGACTCGCTCTTCCCGACGATGACGATTTGTGTATTCTCTTGGTTCAGGCTATAGACAATGTACTTCAAACGCTGGTCGACCCGGAGAGCCGTGAATTGTGTAAAACAGTCTGGATCGACGGCGACGCCAGAGCTCTGCAGATATAATGAACCTCTGTCGCAATCAACACGGAAGGCGGACACTCACCATTGTCGGAAGCAGCGGTAGGTGTCTACCAAGAAGTAGTAGACGTCCAACTGCTGCCTGTTTATATGATGTTCGAGCTGGCATCCAGCATGATCTCACGGTGCGTTCTGGCCGTGTAAATTGCAGAATAAGGACACTTCATCCCAGCATTCATACCGGGCTACATGGCCCACACTTGAGCGCTCAGACATTTCCGCAAATAAAAAACAAAATTCCATCTTGGATTCGCTCATAGGGTGGCAATTAGCATTGTAGCCATAATCGGTAGAATCCAGCTGCTGTCTCGTCCTGAACAGAAAATGCATTGCTGGCGCGATGATAGCATGGTCGCATGAGTCGGCAGCTCCGACCGTCACTGCGAAACGTATCCCGGGTAGGTTTGCGTAGATTGTACTGGGGTCTGCGTTGCACGGTTATAGACAGAACGATGATAAGCAAAAGCAGCAATACATATTATCATTATCCAATAGGAGTCCCATAGATGTGTAGAGAAATCGGCGAGGATGTAAGGCGGGTCACGTCGATGGATCGTGCAGTACTGCGAGCAGGTACCGGTCATCTGTGGGGGTTCAGTGCACGTCGAGAATGTTTTTTGGAAAGGGCAAGAAGGAGCACAAACCTGGCGAGATCATAATTTCGTGTCGTTTTGTCCGGATTCGCAGAAATCGCAGGTCGTCCTGCACGAGCAATATCCATTAGCGATGCCCCTAGTCGAGGCGAGTGCATTTCCGCACCGCATCTCCGTCCCCAGTATGTACTTCCTCCAGCCCCGCCTGCACGCTCTCCACGATCCGTGTAATCGCCCCCGCGTACTTCTTCCCCTGGTCGCCCTCGAACACGACACCTGCATGACGCACGATGCTCACGGGGTGCCCTCGCCCAAGTAGAATGTACCCGAGGACCGCGCGGTGCGAAGAGAGCAATGCGAGCGTCTGTTCTAGCTCGGGCGACATGCCTGGTGGTGGCGCGGAGGCGGATGCAGGGACGCCATTAGGCTGGGGTATAGATGGCGAGCGGTTGGGCGCTTTCGGTGAGTCCACTAGGCTGAGGAATAAGTGGAAAAGACGATGGCGAGGTGCATTGTCGACATACTCATTGGATTGGTTCGAGAAAGGTGGAGTCGAACGTGACTTGTCACAGACCAGAAACTCGTCTTTTACTCTCATGCTGCAAAATGGTTGTTCGTTTATATGACTGCTATTAGGCGTTTTGTTCTTCTAGAACTGGAACCGCCGACGGAGTCTTCGAGGAACTGTAAATCATTGAATTCTCAGCCGCCCAGACCTCACCGTTCAGCGCGACTCCGAAGACCCATACAATTCGAAAAGACACTCGATATCAGGTGGATGTTCAAATTCTTGCCTGTTCTGACGTATAATAAAAAAGGCGCTGCGGCCAGTTGCATTTGGGATGTCTGCCCTCTGTGGATCAGGCATCGCCCATCCCTCATCGATCTGGAATCTCCGGTTAAATACTATGTTTTCCTTTCCCTCAGCATCATTTCGCCCTGGATTTCTGCCAAGTTCACCAATTCATACGATCATAAGTGAGTTGTGCTCCTTCGAAGGCTAGCTATTCAGATTAATATGCAAGGTCGGTGGTTAACGTACCTTGCAACTCGCTGCCTGTATCCACTTCATGAAACGGGAGATGGGATGTCGAACCCTAACTGAGATCCCATCATGTCCCTCAAAAACCACAACCGCGTTTCCCGGCGAAGAAAAAAATCTAGACGCTTGAATTCTTGCGTCGCGAACCGATACCTGTACCGGTTCAGACAACAGGCCAATCCGCCAAGCTTACCGCTGGTTCGACGAGGTGCTGGAAAATTCTCTGATTTTGGGCGAGGAAACTTTGTCTATTGGTTACATCACTTGTAATCCCACGGTTGACTTCGTTACATTGCGGATTGTACCTGCTAAATGGGTGTGCGACTCCAGACCTGTCCGGACAACAGCTCAATCTGCCTACAAGCTTGATTCATTGCTGGTTCGACGAGACGCTGTAAAATCCTCGTTATCCTGCAGCCGACTCTTGAGCCAATTCATTTTGAGCCAGAGTCAACAATGTTTATTGATTCGTCAACTTGTGACCGTTCGATCGTCATGCGAGCACTTGGCTGCACGACTGTCCTCACGCGTAGGTCTCTTCGAGCAGCGAAACTGACGGATTCGAGGATTTGTCTCAACTGATTTTCTTCCAAGGCTATAATCAAGATACATCTCAAGTTGAGAGATGTGAGCACCAACAAAGTAGATTCAACTTGGTTGCACAGTCAGAGTGTTTCCTGGAAGTACGACGCGCACCTTAAGGTACATATTGATTGAACTCCCAAGGAGATGCGGCTAAACATACAGTACAGATTTTATCTATTTCACCACTTTACCTCTCCATCTTTGTCGAAAAACACAGCGCTCTTCCCTGTTTTTGCCAGCGCCGACTCGACAATGATCTTGGCCCCGTCGGCTGGGTTCATTGTTCCCGCGTAGTTGTTCAGATTTGTTGCGTTATATCCTTAATCCATCCCGTTAGCGCTATGTCAAGAATACAAAATCGCACGAGGACGAACCAGGATTTATCGATACCACACGGATGCCAGATTTCTTCTCCTCCTCTTGCAGTGCCCACTGCACCGTCAACGAGTTCAGCGCAGACTTGCTGGAGCTGTATGCCAGGTACACTGGCGGCGCTGGGCGTTGTGTGTACCCGTGCAAAGACCCCAGGTCGGATGAAATGTTCAAGATGGCGCCCCCATTGTTCAACAGCGGGCGAATCGCCTCTGTTACGGCGGCGGTGCCGAAAACGTTCACGGCGTATGTAGCTTCAAAGGTGGCTCCAACGATCCCCGCGCTAGATGCGTGCCTCGTGAGACGGCGAATGATTGACGCGATCCAACGCGATAACGCACTTATTGACGAGAACGTCGAGACCGGGGAGGTTTTTACCTCTCAGATAATCTGCGATGAACGTGTGCGCGTTTTTGATCGACGCCGCGTCGGTGATGTCGAGTTGAACGGGCACGACAGAAGAGGAGGGATGGATATCTGATGCGAATTTCGCGCGCGCCTCTTCGGCGGCTGCTAATTTGCGAGAGCCTTCGAGAAACTCGTGAATCGCGGCCCAACGCGACGTAAATTGCCTGACGCACCCATAAAAACGAGCACGTCCTTCGTCGCTCCAAGTTGGTGTACGGCGTGGTATCCGAGCCCTTGGTTGGCACCGGTGACGAGAATGCTTCTGATAGTAGACGCCATAGTGATAGTAGGAGAGGACTAAGGGACCAAGACGAGTTGGAGTGTGAGCCTCTACATATATGCTGGTGGTGCCGGTTCCTGAGAAGGACGCGTGGCCTCTGGCATGATCACACGATTATGTTGCTGGTGAGTGTTGGTATGCAGATCAAGATGAATCACCGTTGGGTTCGGAGCCGCATTTCATCACCTTTTATAGTAGTAGATCACGATTTTCGACGCGTCGCATTTCTCGTCCGAGCAAATGAAACGCGTAGTAACCAGAATCCATACTGATGCATGGATAAAATGAGACAGACTTGATCCATTATTTCAACCGTGACAGTTATAGGTTGAAAATTTCACGATTCAATTAAACCATGTTGAACGACTCCGTTTGAAATCTTTGCGAATGGACTGGTGCGCCACCCAAACACTTATCGTGGTTGGAAAATTCAGTCACCCAAGTGGACTTTTTCAAAATACTTAAACTACCGTACTTCCGCAACCAGCGGCAACCATATTTCTGAGGTTTGATGTGTGCGTAAGGAAATGTAAATGACAGGCTACTAATAGGACCCACGGCGAATTCTGAACTGGCACCATACCTGGAATTGACCACTCCAGATCTCCGTCCTTTGTCGACGATAAAGATTCCCATCTTCCCCTCTTTTTCCGGCGCGGTTTTCACGATGATTGCCCGTCTGCAGGATTCATAGTCCCTTCATAATTAACGATCTCAGTATCACAATTAGAGCAAGTTTGAAAAATTACTGTACATATCGAGACCACGCGGATGCCGGAGCCTTTTTGGGTCTCTTGCGGCGCCCACACAACCGTCATATTATTTTTGCTAGAGTTGTACGGCGGGATAAGTTAATAACGGGTCACCCATCTTTCGACATAGTTCCTGAGGAACCCAAGACGGAGGAGACGTTGATAATCGCGCCGCCATTGGACATGAGTGGGTACATGGCTTCTTCGAATGCAATGGTCTCGAAAACATTCACCTCGTATGTCTCTTTAACCGATGGTCTGAGGATTCAGGCGAAAATTTGAAAGCTGTATCCGGAGGCTGTTGGCGTCGGAATGAAATTACTTGACTTGTTTATCAGCAACCTTTGATTTTCAGATAGTCCGTAACGAACTCCGAAGTCTTGTCGGTGATGTCCAGTTGTACGTGCACAATTCTCGACGAAGGGTGGATGTTTGGTGCAAGAGTAGCGATTACTTCTTCGGCCGCCGCTATTTTGCGAGACTCTGTTCAAAAGTCACAGGTAAATCATCCGAAAAAGGGTTAACGTTCGGCCAACCCATGAAAACAACGACGTTTGACGTTATTGCTATCTGATGGACGGTATGCATTCCTAGGCCGGGGTTAGGTCCGAATCGCATCGGCCAACAGGCATAGCATGATTCAAGGTAAGTAAAATGAGCAGTTCTTCTTCAAATATGTATTTGCTCGGACTGAAGTTCTTCTCAAGTCCTCCTTGGCCCTTCAAATTTATATAGGTCCTACTGAGGCTGTTAGTAGTGCTTGACTACTAAAGACTTGCACCGAGACTGAGACATTGTCCTGGCGGTGCAACTGTTGAAATTCGTCCGGTTGAATCGATACAGCGAGTTGACCCGAGATAGGAACAATGGTTTCCCAAGCTCACAGGAGTACCAGAGAAGGGATGATGATGGGAGGAAACAAGCTAGTATGTTTATCCTTGTTGGGCAACCAAGGGGCTGTCGGGATTCGAAAAACGGGTAGGGGGTCGAAAAGATTTTTAAGGACCTCCCGCAGACCCCCCCCCCCTCCCCCTCTATATAGGGAAGGAGTTTCCCACAGGTAGCGGCGGACCGGCGCTCCGGGTCATGTGCACCTGCATCGCCACCTGATGCCCACGTCCCGCCCGAATCGGCCGACACGAAATATATTCCGCGCACATCTCTCTGCACCATTGGACATGTTATTTGAGATAGCAAACAGCTCAAATATGTACTTTGGATAATTTCTGGTGCCCTTTTGAAGCCCTCTAATTGCAATAGTATTTCTGCCCAGGCTACCAATGCTAGTGGTAGGTTCTGAACACCTCTGGGGACCTAAAACATGTCTTACAGAGCCTTCCATGGCTCCAAATGTGCTTCAAACATAATTCTGGCCTAGTTTGAAATCTACTATGAAAAGATTTTTAAGACCTTGGTCGGGACCCCCCCCCCCCCCTACCCCCTATCCGAAATTCGAATCCCGACAGCCCCTTGTGGGCAACGGCCGCCACCGCCACTGCTCGCGGTTTTACCCAAACCCTCGTGACTCTCACCTTGGCTATGTTCCGCTGCTGAACTTTCTCTGTCTACCAATCTAAGTAATGCCACCCGGAAAGTTCCCGATTGCTGGCGTCACTGTACTTATTGGATCTTTCCAACCTCTTTGTACTACGGGTCCTTGAAGCCGACTATCTCATGGCCTGGGAGCAAGTCTGAGCAACGACACAAATAATCTGAAGAACCCAGAGGCAGCGTAACGACACAGAAAGCGCCGCTTGATTTCGGCGATTCAAGTTGGGCCCGCACCTAAATGCTACTGGAATTCAGCGTGTATATGCGCATCCAAGGCACGACGTGTGGGGAAGCAGTGTTGTCCGGTTGCGTCGTTTTGCCATCATCTGCCACGATGCGCTTCAGCAACACCTTCCTTTTTTGGCATAACGTCGGCATCGCCTCTTTCCACGTTCGACCAATACATATCAGGAGGGGTGCGTCGAGACCGCATTAAAGCACTGGATATCGCCTTTAGGACCAGCAAATCATCTCAGCCGGAGCTTCACCTGCCCTCGACGTCGGATCTATCCTCCATGCGTGAATCGTAGGTTAGCATTCGTTTTGGGTATATGCGCGGAATTGCGTTATCTGAATTTCCAGCCGAATCCATTGTCAATGTCGTAGGCCCGTGGCATTCGATCACTAATCCTCTTTTGGTAACTCTTGCCAACGCAAACAGTCAGGATTTCCCTAGCTTTTACACAGCTCCGAGGTCTAATTGGGAGTATTCGACTCATACTGGGCAGTTGTTCATATCTCGAGTCATACAATACCTCTCAACCCAAATCCTCGTGGCGCTGTGACTCGAACGGCGATAACCATTGTTCCCAGCTGAAATTAACGTGTCCTTAATGATAGCTTGTCTGCGGATCCGTATAATATCACAAAAACTTCAATCGTGGCTCAGAGAGGCTCTCGTTCTGCGTCTGATTTGGTCTGACGCGTCCTTTGAATATTTGTGACCCGCTGATAAAGTTCCCCGAGATTACATGAATGATTACTGACTTCAACGGCCTCCCTCATTACCGGTGGAATAAAACGCGACAATTTAGGCGCCTGAGCGCACAAGTATCCGATCGTCACGTGATACTAGGAAAGGGCGATTTGTAAATTCAAATTGTTTGCGTTGCCTTCAGAAGTTCCCGCGGCGCACCCACGCCACGCGCTTCCGCTCTGATCAGTCCCGAGCTCGGATGTGTGTATCCACGAATGCTATTCAGACTCCGCGGTCATCCAGCGGAGGGACCGGGAGGGGGGACATGTACTTACAGGCGGGGAGGCCCCATTTCTGAACGGAATTTGACTGGGAAGCGGGCCGAAAGCGGTGGAAGTGGATCGATGCTAAACATTATCCTGACCGGCCCCGTCGAGCTCATCAGGTCGAGCTCCGTTTCATCTGCCGGAAGCATGGCGAGGACAACCTATAGGAAGACTTGGGGTAAACTTACGAACGGGACCCACTGTTAGTATGACATTCTCCTTGAAGTTTGATCTGTGATTGAATAATGTGGTACCTAGCCTACTGGCGTGCTCGCTACTTGATGAACCCAGCCGTTGTTGACGGACCTGCTACTAGCGAAACGTCCATCATTTGACATGTCTATATGTACACTCCAGTTTGCAACGGCGGCCGTCATTTTTCACATCGAGTGTACGTCATTGGCGCCTACGGTAGCTTGGGTGCAACTAAGTTGAAGTGAATTAATTAGCACCCGCGGCGAAGTTGAAGGGAATTGGAATTCGGTTCGAAGTATGTCAGCTCAATCCATGTTGGCTTGGGAAACAACCGACCAATTGAAATCTGCTGGCCAATATTAATAATACAACATGGAGTAACTGGAGTTGCGCAGAAGGCGTGCGAGGACACCTTGATTCAGAGGCACTCACGCTGTACGCTCTCGTTCCGTGCCCTCAGACAGAATTACCATTGACCATCAATATCGAGTCCCACTCAGGTTCCGTCTCTAATTTGCAGTTAAACATTTTTAAACATGTTCACGTGACCGATGTTCAACCTAGAGAAGTTTTAAAATCTATCATTGGTTTCGTTCCAATGAGCAAATAAAAGAATTGGACCCGAAGTTTCGAATTAGGCACATACCGCCAAATCCGCAGCTAAAAATTGAAAGATCCCCTGGCCGGGCTGGATCAGCGCTCAGAGATTTAGGGTTCAGGCAATCAAAACGCGATCGGCTCTATTGACAGCTGACAGTCGGAATCCCCGGTTTTCACATGCTTTGCCCAGAATCTACCGAGCCCACAATTGACGCAAAGCGTGTTTTAGAGTGGAGGAAAAGAAATTTATCAATACAATATAATGAGTACACATATTTCTGGACACTGGAAACTGGTCTAATTTATTTGAAGGGGAGACTAGTACTGCGGCAGTTGAGGGAACTCTGGAGAGGTACGCGACCGCGAGTGCGATGACCCCGGCCTCGTGGACGGAGCGTAGGATGGATGTTGGGGAGCGTGTTGAGTGTAAGTGGCGTATGGATACACTGTCGAGCCTGGGCCTTGGGCCAAAGCAACGTGAGGTTGGTATAAGCCACTGCTGCCGCGTCTTTGCAGCGGCAGCGTGTTTTGCAACAGCATGGAATTAGAAGCGTCCAGAGAGTGGTCTGGCATAGGACCCGGCATAGGGTATGGCATGTGCGAACCAGACATTCGCGATCTCGGATGGGACTGCTGCGAACTCGGGAGGGGAAAGTTACTGAATCGATCTTCAAGGTGTAAGGGAAGTGGAGGACCTCCACGGGGAGTTCCACTCCGGCTTGGCAGAGGAGACATGAAGGGTTGGGGACTATTTGAAGCCGACACGCTGCTGAAACGCGAGGCTGGAGTCCGGAATAGCTCTGGTGGAGAATGGTGATATGCAAAGTCGGTGGGCGAAGACGAGGATGAAGATGACGAGACCGGCGATGGATGTTCATTCGAGTCAGCAGAACTTTCCCCTCTCGATCTTTCCCCTTTAGGCCGGGGATGAGAAGACAAATGAACGCGTTTACTGCTGGAATATAAAGAGCGAAACATTATTCAAGTCTGAGAACACTCACTGTGCTCGCAGGTTATCTGCTCTCGAACATCTCGTTTCACAGCCAGGATAATCGCATTTGTACGATTTCTCTCCAGTGTGAACTTTGGAATGGCGCCCCAAGTGGCTACTGGTGGTAAATCCCTTGTCGCATTCGGGGCAAACATAGCGTTTCTTCAAAGAGTCGGATGATTCAGACATGGATGGGTGACGAGGAAAGACTGAGAGGAACTGTGGATATAAAACAACTGGGCAGACTTGTATATATACATTTCGAACTCGCTTATGATTCTGCGCAAATTCTGCGCTTGATTCCAGATTCGTCCACTACCGGAGAATCCAGAAGGGGTAAATACTGACTTGCGCACGGATCAGTACTCTGGCCGAGAGCATTTGTTATCCTGTGCGCTTGATTGACGCCCACTTGGCAGGGCAAGACGCTGGGATAATGACGATGAAAGTTGATTCCAACCCCAGGCAGCCGAGACACCTCGGGGCAGTGCATGAAACAAGCTTGAAGCCCCACCCTGGTGAACCCTTTGCAGTTATTAAAAAATGTGCAAGAGCAAGTGGTGGGAGAGAGAACGTTGCTGGCTCAGGGCGCGTAGCCAGAGTCCAGACTGAGAGGACAATATGACATCTGAGTTCTAACCGCAGAACAACATCCGGTCTTGGAGACTCTTGTGTGTGTTTGACCGGATGATTGCAAGCCCCTCGTCTGCCAACGTCGACAAAACGCTTAACCGCGGCGCGCCTCGAGCGTAGCATCAAGTAAAATGACTGTACTGTGAAGGGTCCGCTCTGAAGAAGAAAATAAGCAGAATTAACCAATGCTGAATCAAACGGCGGCGCGCAAATGCGACGTAGGATCATACGGGTGCGGTTAGCAAGTCTTGAGACTCGGAGTGGTTGCCTCCGACTTGAAAGATGCACAATGATGACAAAACAATTGATTATGTATATGACCGGCATCCGCGTACTTTGGCTCCCGTCCTGCAGTCGTTTTCGGGACTGTCACATTCCCGGGATCTGCATGTGTTGTGTTCTGGGTTCTGAACTCAAAACTTCAACACCACTGCGTGGCATTGCCGCAGCATAATTAAGAGGACGTAAGCACTGAAGGCAATAACAATGATAAATGCGAACAACTTGCATGTAAACACCATCGGCATCTCGACCCGAAACCTTAGCTGACGTCCAACGATCCATTGGCGTATACTACATCTACTCTCAGGCAGCTCCGACAATCTGCCTGGCCAGTGTGTTGTTCTACTGCCAATTAGAAACGAGCGCTTTGAGGCTGTTGGCCTCGCACAGGTCCCTTTTTAAAAAGAAACATTCGAGACAGTGCGAGGGACTATATACCTATCCAAATAACATCGCTAACGCCGCAGGAAACCTATTCACTTGCCCGGACTCGGAGATGCAGGAGGCGACATTGTACTTCTACTTGAACCCAGTTATCAATTATCCAAAGCGCTCCATCAGCGGACTGCAATCTTGTCGTTCCACAGTTGAAACACGATCTTTCCTGAGGCGGAAGACTTGCTAGTCGTTCAACAATATCATCCAGTCGCGTTGGTGAGTGCGCGGCTGCGTCAACTTGAACCATGGGGTGGAAAAGTCACCGTGATCCTGCCTCAAAAATGGAATCGTAGGCAAGCCAGAAGACTTTTTGGTTCTCAATCCGCTGAGGGTCTAGCGCCACCAGTAAGATTCCTGCGATCCAAATCTACCGGATGGTTGCGGAGGTGTATGCACCGCTATGCAGTCCGCTGCCTCTGCCATCTTGCGTCGTGCGTGTAGGCTTGGTGTAGGCTACCTACCACCAGGATTCCAGCGTCGTACGACCTTCTCTGCATGAGCAACTCATTTCTCTGTAGGCACTATTATCTATGTCTGAACATGAGCGGCTTATTTATTTGAAACATAAACGAAGGCCACATTGCAACAGTCTTCACCAAATATTACAATGTCCATCATTTTTGCTCGTGGTTGCTTCGAGACAACACTTGCGTATGCATCTAAATAAATGGAGACCATTATAGACAGGAAATTATTGGAGTCGTGGAACCAAAACACTCCAAGGATCTATGAATCCCGGGCAGAGAGCGGAGCGCTGGAGCAAGAAACGCCAATTGTAGGGTAAGTAAGACATGGATGTACGATGTACAAAAATATACGTTGAGTGATACAATGATAATGCAAGATTCACCGAGGGTTGTAAGTAGCACAGGTCATGATGGTGGTGGCCGTCTCAGCTGTACGGGTCCGGGGGCTTTAGAAGCAGGCTCCGCCGATTTTAAACGTTTAGCTAAAGAGTCTTCAGGCGTGCCCTCCTCTCGAGGCCGCTTCGCAGCACCCATGATCGAGACCCCAGCAGCCGGGGCGGGAGTGGGTTCAGGAGTAGCTGCAGCTGCTGGTGGTGGGACGCGCTGCGCGCCACCCCGGATGGACAGACCGTTTCCGCGCGCACGGGGTGCTCCGCGGGCAGCAGGGGCACCCCGAGCAGCCCCACCCCGCGCAACGGCAACGGGGGCACCGCCGCGTGCAGCGGTCGCGGGTTTGGCAGCCGTCTGCGCGTGATCTGGTGCAGAGGTGGAAGCAGACGCCGGAGGAGGGGCGGAAGTCGCAGACACCGAAGTAGATGGGGATGGAGTCGGCGGTAAGGGCGTTGGCAGTACCCCCGTGTTTTGCCACGCAAGGATCTGACTCTCGAGGTCCTTGACTTTCTTCTGTGTCCTCACGAGCTGTTGGTCCTTTACTTTCGCTTTGGCTGCAGCTTCAGTTCGTCCCCTTTCCGTAGCAGCCATGATCTCGTCCTGTCGAGTTTTCTCTAGCTCTTTATCGTGTTTGGCGATAGCATCCGCAATCAAGGCGTCAACGTTGACGGGGGGATTGGAACCAGAATTTTCTGCGCGGGCAGCGTCAACAGCTGCTTTGAGTTCCGCAGCGTGCTTTGCGATCAGAGTTTCCTGCTGAGCCTGCAACTCGTCGGCATGCTTTTTGGCGACATCTTCCGAAGGCGCAGAACCTTCTGCGCTGGAAGCCTGGGCTTCGCTTTTCGCTTGTGCGACAGCAGCAGCTACGGCGGCTGCTTGGGTCTCGGTTGCTTTCTGCTGGGCTTTCGCAAGTTCGCGCGCCCTGACCATCAATTTATCGTGTGCCATTTTGGAATCGGCGACTTTCTTCTCTGCTTCCTGGAAAATAAAAAATTGAGTTTACAAATGTCAGAGCGAAAAAAAAAACCAGTACCTTGACTTCTGCTTGGGCGGCGTCTCGAGCCTTGACCAGTTCAGCCTTTTCGGCCTCCCAGATACGCTTCAACTCCTCTGCATCAGCCGATGCGGGCACAGTACTTGCGTTTGCAACCCAAGTAGACTTTTCAGCCAACAACGCATCGCGTTCTGCACGTAGAGTGTCCTGCAAAGCGTATGAGCAAAATTAAAATTAAAATCTTAAGTGGGATGACACACAATAGTTGCAGCTTGAGCAGCAACCTCCGCCGAAGAACTTTGGACGTTTGTGGCCTTTTCAGCGTCGGAACTGGCTTGAGAGTCGCGAAGGGTCTTCACTTCCGATTCCAGACCTGCGATTTTTACAACGAGCGTTTGCCTTTCGGCAGCGGCCTGAGATTTCTCGGCGTTCATTTGACCTAGTCGTTGCCTGAAGCCCTCATTGTTTTTGCTGTGTGCCTCTTTGAAGGTCCGGAGATTTTTTTCCAGCGCTTCGACCTAAGACGACGATGAGGATCCAACCAGCGGCCTAGCAATACACCACGTACATGCTGCTGCTGGGTTTGGAAAGCTTTCTCTTTTTCTTCCTTGTCGGTCTCAGCTCCAACCAGCTGGGCCCGCAGCTGCTCTATCTGGTCTTTGAGCGCTTGGACCTCGGCTGGGTCAATGCGATCGTACTAAGTACAAAAGTCAGCGTAAGCAGGGTGGCGATCACCGAAGCGCACCTTGCTCAAGAGTTGAGTGTTGCGCTCCTGCCACTTCCGATTCTCCTCCTCCAGACGTGCCATCTGACTGTTACGAGCCTCCAATTCCGCCTGGGCGACTCGCGCTTGCTCTTTCGCCGGATTGAGTTGCGCAGACAGTTGCTTCAGCTTGGCCTCTAATTCCTTAGATCGTTTCTGGTGATTCTCGGATTCAGCGCGCAGCGTTGCATTGCTCTCCCGCAGAATATTCAGCTGATTGATCCGCTCAACGAGTTCCGCATGCTGGGCGGCCGAAGCAGCCGTTTCGACAGCCCGTTCTCGTTCCTACATAATTGGGTGGGTTACGGACGAAGAGAACAGCAGTATGACGACCTACGTCAGATAACGTGGCCCTCGTGTCGTCCAATGTTTGCGACAGGTGATCGATCTGAGTTTTAAGGCGCGCGCACTCTTGCTTACTCAGTTCAAGCTGGAGGTCGACAATCTCTTTCTCTTTGCGCAGATACGCAACAACGGACCGCAGTTCGGCGAGTTTCGTGTCGGTATCGTCCGTCGACTCGCCCTCTCCCGACGCGGAGGTTGAAGACTCCGCCGCCTGCCTGATGCGAGCGGCTTGAGAGCTGACAGACTCCAGATGTTGATGAAGGAGGGAATTCTGAGAGGTGAGATCTTGGCAGCTACAGGCCGGACATGAGAATTGCCTTCTTGCTATACGTGAAAAAAACATACCGCCTGTTCAAATCCGACACCTCTTTGTCGAGCGCGTCTTTCTGCAAAGCCCAACTGCTCTCCGAAGCACTAAGCTTAGCGAACGCCGTTTCTGCCGCGGTCTGATGATCCCGGGCAGTCGCCTGCGTTGTTGAAAGTTGTTGCTTAAGACTGGTGATAGCCTTGATCGACTCGGCGTGCGCGAGGACTGCCTGCTCAGACCGTTCTTCTGCCACCTTGGCACGCTGTTCCAGCTGCCGAACCTCGTTTTCGCGGGAGGTGCGGTCGCTTTCCGAATGCTTCTCGGACGTGCCAAGATCAACGATGGTATCCTCGAGAACTTTCTTGTCATTCAGCCAAGCAGTGCGTTCTGTTTCAAACGACTTCTGCAATTCGTTGGTTTTGGCAGTGACTTGAGCCAACTCTTGCTCCGCAACAGCAAGTTTTTCTTGGATGGCGTTGTACTCCGACTTGCAATAAATCATCAGCGGCATGCCTAGGCGGTGAAATCATACAACACACCTGATGCCTGGCGATCTGCGCCTCAGTCGATGTCTTGTAATCGTCGTACGTCGCATCCAGACTCTTCAGCGCAGCTTCGTTGGCTTGACTGATCTCACGGAACTGTTGGACATGGCTCCGCGCCGCGGCGAGATCGACTTCAGCAACTTTGAGAGAAGACCTGTGGCGTATCAGCGATAAATACGGCTAGAAAAATGATCTCGGGATGTACCGAAGATCCGCCACTTCAGCCTCGAGCTGCTGTTCACGAGTCAAGTCCTGATCCATGTGCTGAGAAACGCCGGCGACGCTGCTCGATCGGCGCTCATAGACAGCAAGTTTCTCGTCGTTGCCCTGGAGCTGCCGCGAAAGCTCCTCCACGCGTTGCTCGAGATGCGTCTTGCTCGTTTCTGCGCCAATGAGGGTTTCCCGTGTCTTGGAAAGCACTTGAGCCTACAATATATCTGTGAGCTCAGGAGGCGATAAAGGAATGCTGGTTCGTACGGCCTTATCGAGACGGCCCTGCATTTCCTTCACTTCGATTTCCTTTTGCAAAGAAATATGGCGGACAGTGTCGCGTTCCTGGGTCAGCTGTATTCTCAGATCTTGCCTGGGGAAATGTAAGCCCAGGGGGCAGGTTCCCGCGAAAAACCACCTACGCTTGTCCTTCATACATCTGCACTTGACTCTCCAGCCGCCTGCGGTCGTTCTGTCCGGACTTCTCGAGATCGTTGTGCATTTTCTGCACATTGCCCATTAGATCCGACAGGTGCGAACGCTCCATCGCTAGGGTCTTGTTCTCCTCCACGAGGCGGCTTTGGACGCTCTGATTATATGCGATTAGTTAAATCTCACAAAGATGCTCGCATAGAATAGACAAACCTCCCAGATCTTCTTCTCAGCACGCAAATTAGCGCATTCGTTGCGCAGCTGCTCGATTCGGCCATTGGCTGTCTGCAAGTCTTCCGTCGCCCGACTGCATTCGATGTCCAACCGCGTCCACTGGTCGAAGAGTTGTTGATTACGCGTCGTGAGATCTTGAACCTCACGATCATGCACAGCAAACTGGTCTTGGCTCATCCTGTGCCGGTCTAGTGAAAGCCGTCAGTAAGAATTGATAAAGCCCTCTGTCGAAAGAACGCACCAGACAGGTATTCGATCTTGGCGTTAGCCTTGGCAAGCGCAGCACCAAGCTGACCTGCCTCGCGCTGAGAGGCAATAACCTCCTCCCTGAGCCGCACCGAGTCGACGCCCATCTCAGTCCGATACGTCTCAAACTGGTTCTGCATCTCTGCAAGCTCCTTAGCCATGTCGCTGGTATTCGGCGGCAGGCCGTCGCCAAAGCCGCTCGCGTCAATACTCATGCCGTTCGAGAGAGCCCCGCCCATCTCCACCCGCGCCAGCATCGCCTTCAACGCGTCGCGCTCCTTCACGTACGCCTTGACGATGGTGTCGCTGCTGCTCTTCTGCCTCTCGAGCTGCTCCGTCAGCTCTTGGATCGCCTCATGCGCCTCGCGCACGGCCTCGGCCTGCTCCATGTCGATCGCCTCCCGGTACTCTTTCTCCTCGCTCTCCATCTTGTCCCCGAGCTCGCGCACAGCCTTCAGCAGCTTCTGGTTCTGCTCTTGCAGCTCCCCTATGGACTGGAACAACACAAGGTTATTGGAGATGACGCCGTCGACGGTTTCCGGCGGCGCGGCGGCGAGCATCTCAATGTCGGCATCCGAGGGGATTGACGGGTCGTCGCGGCGGCCAATCTCACGCAGGAGGGCCTGAATTTGGCGGCCAAGGTCGGTAAGCTGCTGTTGAAGGAGTTGGTTCTCCCGAGTAGAGCGGGTCAGTTTCTGGGTGTTCTCCTGGGCAAGGGACGCTTGAGAGTCACGGTCCGACAGGGCTTGCGCGAGTTGTGAGGCCAGATGAGATGCCTCTGACTGCAGGCGCTCGTATTCTGCTCGCTGCTGCGATAAAATGGGCGCCTACAACCGAACTGAGCAAACGGCGCGGAAACAAAAAGGTCGACATACCCGTTCCTCAATTTGGGCAAGCACGTTGGAAAGCGTTTGGTCCATGCGATCGTACTCCGCGCACTTCCGCGCGAATTCCTCTTGCAATCGAACATAGTCGGCATACACCTCCGTGAAGGTCTTCCCAGTCTTCTGAGCCTTGCTCACCATGGCCACGGTCGGACTAAGGCCCATCATCCCGTCCGTTGTGAAATCGAGCGCCCGTGGACCAGGAACAGGCAAGTCTCCCCGACCCATCCTCTCCAACACCTCCTCGAGCTGTTCGGCTCGCTTCTCCGCCTCCTCGCGCGCTTTCCTCTCATTTTCGACCTTGTCCCGCAGCGTCGACTCCCTCTGCTCTGCCTTCTCCCCCACGCCGGCCCACTCGCGCTCAATATTATCCACGATCTCCTTCGCCTTCGCCTCCCGCTCTTCCATCATCCCCACAAGCCTCCGCAAACCGCGCGCCTCACTGGCGTAGGTTGCTTCTTGCTCAGCAAGCTGTCCCGTGAGATCCTGCACCCGCGCCAGAGCCTGCGTCAGCTGATGGGTCTGCGCCGTATGCGTGGATTGAATAGACTTCAAAGTCGCCTGCGTCGACGCATGTGTCTGCGTAAGGGCGTCGAAGTTGGCCTGCAGAGTGACAAGCTCCGCGTGCTTCTCCCTCCGGTACTTTGAATACTCGTCAGACTTGGTGGTGAGTTCCGCACTCGTGCGCTCGGCCTCGGACTGGGAGAGCTGGAGTTGCTGGGTCAGGGACTCGACTTTGAACTGTGGTGCTTCGTGAGATTAAATATTGAAGGGACGCAGGCACGCACCTTTGTGGATGTTTCAGTCGACCGGAGCTCTCGCACTTGACTCTCTAAAGCCTGGTGTTCCTGTCGTGCTTCCTTCAGGTTGGCGCGAAGAGTTTGAATTTCCTCTACGTTTCGTTAGTAACCAAAACCGTTTGCATTTTTCTAGTCTACCTTCCCGCTGGGTGCTATCCTGCTTCAACCGACTCATCACGCCGACGAGGTCGCGTTTTTCGCGCTCCGTGTCATCGACGCGACGCTTCAAATTGTCAACCTCGGTGGAAGAGGAAGACTGAGAAGTAGATAGAGCGGATATTTGAGCTTGCAGCGCGGCCTGGGATGATACTGTAATGTCAAATCCTCGTCAATTGTCAGCGCGCCACCCAAAAGAAAGACGACGCACAAAGTTCGTTCCGTTGCTGCTTGACCTGTTCCAACTCGGCCTGCAGATTTTCCGCGGAGCCCTCGAGCTCCTTCGACAAAGCCTCCTTGTCCTGTAGCGCCTGATCCAACTCGACCTCCATCCGTTCTATGTCTGCGCGATCCTCGTCGCGTTCCCTCACGGCGACATCGAGTTTCGAAGCCAAGTCAATGAGACTTCGGTAGAGCTCAATTATGCTCTCTGGGCTCTGCGAGGTGATGCTGGTCTCCGGCAGAAGATTGGACAGAGTGTCCAAGTCAATGTCCGAGGGTATGAAGATGGTCAGACGTTGGCCATCTTCTGCTGAGGGCGAACCAGCGTCGTTTTCTGTTTCGGCCGCTGCAGCAGCAGCCTTGCTCTTGCGACGGGTTTTCATCATCACCGCGCGCGAAGCAGATTGACTGCAAAACGCGCAAGTCAAGAGTCGGTGAAGTTTACCTGCGGCTTGCCACCTTACATCAGCTGATGCCATCAGCCATTGTCCAAAAGGTTATAATTAGAATCTGCAAGGCTTGACGAAAGAATCGCACAAGACAGAAATATTTGAAGAATCGAGTATCAAGATGGTGGTAGGAGACAAGAAAGAATAAGTAGCGTGTCACGGGAAGTAAGTATATCCAGCGGTTTAAAAAAAATCTTTTGGCAAAAATGTTTGTAGTAATACATTTGGGTCCCCTGATGCCAGGATTTACAGACCGCTATAAGTTCCCGCAACACCCATTTCAGAAGGCTATGATTTCAACCATTCAATATTCATGTCTTGCAAATTGTGGTCATAAGTATCATTTGTTGACCACCGTAGGTCATCTGGACTGACTAGTCTTGTCATTTAACGATCCCCACAATTGATCTAGAATTTCCAAATCCAACACCTGACCCTGTAAAGCCAAAGTGGTTTGCGGAATTGAAGCACGGGACGAATTCAGTGTGTAGAGTTTAAAATAAGATAGGTCGCTATAATTGAATCATCTGCAGTCAAATACACCTAGAAGCGCATAACCACGCAGTCGGATATTATGGAGGTTCCAAACAAGAAGAAACCCCAACTCAACGCCAAGATCCATAAAAGGAAACTTTGAGATGTCAACACAAGCCGATTGTTTCGCTACAAGGGGGATTGTCTACGGCCTAAACCATTCACAACTTCTACAGACGTGCTTCGTCGGGATGGGCATTTTTCCAGTCCAGTGCTTTCAAAAGCGAATAAATTCTGGCATCATCGTGGTCATTTTTTGAAAAGAATGAGAGAAGTTTGGACGAACACCGTCAATGTCGGAACTGGCAATCCCAATTTGTTCCCTTCACGGAGAATAGTTCCGACTATGGCCTGTGAAGGATGAGGACAGTGTAATAAATAAAAATGGTATCATAATGGCTCACTTCGACTTCCATCGGTTTCGCATTGAGCGCGTCGGTAAGCATAGAACTATTCGCCCCGCCAAGCGTCGTATACTTGACCATCATGGTGTCAAGGGTGTCGTCTGGGATAGCAATTCCTTTCGCCTTCGCAACATTTATCCCTTCACTCAAAATTCCTCGAGCGACTTCCCGGGCACTGGCTGAGGTGGCGATAAAATCACGCGTTCTCAGGAGTGTTAAAGCTGTCAACGAATTCCTGATCAGGTTTTAGTAATTGTGCAGCAGAACGACTGTGGTGTGATATATACCAAGCAGAGTTCCTGTAAATAGCCGTATTCAACAGTCTCAACTACCAACCCCGAGCAAAGGATCTTTACCAGATAACTTTGACCCAGCTGTCCGGTTGGACATCCTCCTTGACCGTAATCGACGCGTTTGACTTGGTCAGTATGTCGGCAAGTACATCCATATGACCCTGCTGCCGGTCGCGAGGAATATCGGCACTCCAATGTACCCCAAGCACCAAGGTATCGCTGCGGGTAAAAACTTCAACCACACCAACATCGACCGTCCGAGCTCCGGTCCAGACCTTAAAATAAATAAATTTCAGACAAGGAAGAGTATTCCCTCAATGAAGACATACCGTGGAAGTTATTATCGTATTGTTCGGAAACGCCTCGCGGAGAGCGTCTTCTTGGCCGATGCCGTTCTGAATCAGCACGATCACCGTATCCGCCCTAATAACTGGTCTGAGCATATCTTCAAAAGATGGGCTGGAGTCTAGAATTGCTTTGTTTGCGCAGATCACTGAAAATATATTTCAGACGGTGGAGTCAGAGTTAACAGCGAACTTCTTGGACAACCATAGGAAAACGAAAGGCCCGATTGTGCGGCCTCTTCACAGTCAGAGTACACTGAGGACTTTACTTCAATGATCTGCCGGCTAGTGTTGCCGCGACTCGTTAAGTCGGAAGTCGACTTGGCTAAGTCGACTTACGGCAACTTTCGACTCGACTCGACTTGACTTGGTTAGTGCAAGTCACTTGAAGTCACTTGAAGTCGACTTAAGTCGGCCAAATCTCCGCTATTTATTCACATGTCTGGAGGGTCCTTGGTACACGAATCTGGACATTAAATAACAGGTAAAGATACAAATTCAACTACTCATCGCTCTCCTCTCAGATATACCGAGTGCAAACCATGCTCAGTTTGCCGTGGAACTCTCCAGTCCCAAATCAGATCTTTGAGTCACTTGACAGTGTATGGTCAAAATGTTTAAAAGTCCAGGAACTGGACCGCAGGAGACAATGTCCCAACAAAATTCACCCTCCGATGCTGTTGCCCATTTTGAACGCATCCCTCGCCCTTTGTCTGCTCCATCCGTAAATGTGCAATTTAATTCATGGATGCCAGCCAATCATTTGTTTTCGGTACATGTTAATGAGCATATTTCCGGCAGGCACTCGCACTAATCTTGCTCCACAGATGGCTCTAGTTTTCCTCAAGAACCCGCAGGTTGGTACTTCTACCTCCAATCACAATAATAGGGTAAGTCAAAGCGCTCGATTCGACGGCCGATTCTGTTCACGATTCAGCACGCGATTCTGATGCCAGAATCGGACCAAGAATCGTGATTCTCGAGAATCGGCGAGAATCGCAGTTCCTCCTCCAGAGGAGGAACAGCATAGAATCAGATTCGAGAATCGGAACGAACCCTAACCTTACACCTACTGTAGCATGTTGCACATCCTTGTTTATTCCCTGAGTTATTCATTTTTGGGTTAACTTTTCGCTTCAATCCTCATACTTATATGGGTCCCGTTAAAAATCTACCGCGGCAACGAAAAAAAGTGGTCAGGCGGAGCACAACCTGCGCGTACAAATCCGTGCTGAAATTCTCTCTTTTGAGACCAGATTTTCTTGAGGCGGGCAGCGTGGTGCTCGAGGAAGACTTTGAGGACATCGCGGGCCCCACTGGGCCGCAAGCAGAGTCGGGGAACGACGAATAATAGAGAGGTGACAAGGCTCGAAATGGCAATAAGAAAATAATTTCATTAAAAATCAAAATTGGGACAGTCCAAGGAACCTCAGAATCGAGGTCGGAATGAAGTTAGAATCTTAGTGAGAATCGGGTCGGTCAAAGTTGATTTCGATTCTAGCGTGATTCTCATTTCAGAATCGGCCGTAATCAGCAACAGAATCGGCCGTCGAATCGACCGCTTTGACTTCCCCTAATATCACTCAAACATTGGGGGAAGTCAAAGCGGTCAAAACGACCGATTCTGGAACCGATTCTGATGCCCATTCTGGAACCGATTTTGAGGCCAGAATCGGCTCCAGAATCGATCAAAAATCAGAATCGGTGAGAATTGGTGTTGCTACTCTCAAGCAGCAACTCGTCAGAATCAGTTTCAGAATCGGTTTAAGAATTGGTACCCACCCTAGACTCCTCTTCTCTCTGGCGCCTTTAACTTACCCATACTAGTGATTTTTCCCCTTAACATATCGGCGGCAGTATTTTCAACTTGTTGCCAAGATCTTCAAATTCAAGTGTTGGCACTAGGAGATAAATATGCTCCTTTGTCAGAGGTTATCCACAGATTTCATTCTCACCCATAATATTCACCATGGATCAGAATAGTGCCTAAAATCCAAGAAGAATCACTCTCAGAATCGGTGTTGAAAGATGGGTGGGTCAAAGTTGATTCCGATTCCTGGTCGTTTCTGGCGCGAGAATCGGGCCAGAATCGATGTCAAAATCGGTCCAGAATCGGTCTCAAGGTCCAAAATTTGGCATCTTCGCAAATCAATGTGCATATTCGATTTACCACTTTCCTTCCAATTGGCTCTTGTTTTCTCACACTTTTAGATGTCCACTGGAGAACTGGGAACACTTATTCGAGCCAGGCAAGCATTCAAATTACCCATTAACTCCCAGACTGAACTCCTGTAAAGGCTGTAAATTGAATATCATTGCACCGCCCATGTATCCATAAATCTCTTTCATTATGTGCATTTCACTGTTAGGGCTGTAAGGTCATTTGGGGTGTAGGTTTATTTTTCTCTATTGCTTTTTGCCTTCACTCACCTTTCGTGTTTCTCGACTGTTAGTCATTGGATTCTGAGATTCCGAGTGATTCTAGGCTCTTTAGGGTCAGTGTTCACGATGTGTGAATTTCACCCAGAGAACCCCACCCGTTGTGAAAATTCTCGGCCGCGGTCTACGAGCGCGGGTTTTATTTCGCGTATTTCTCGACCACCTAGCGTTATATTCGCGAGATTTTGAGTGTCCCTCAGACATCTGAAGTGACTCCCCACATTGTGTGATTTTCACGCGGTCATATCCTCAGGTCGTCGACTTCGTTACGGCGGTCCTCGAGCACCTGAGTTTTCTTTTGCATGCTTCTCAACCGTTAATCATTAGATTTCTGAGATTCCGAGTGATTCTGGGCCCTCTGGGGTCAATGTCCACGATGGGTGAATTCCACCCAGAGAACACCACCGGTTGTGAAAATTCTCGGCCGCGGTCCTCGAGCGTGGCCCTTGCTTTCATGTGTTTCTCAACCAACTGGCATTTATTTGCGAGATTCTGGACATCTGAAGTGACTGCCATCATTGCAAAACTCGGAAGTGTGGATAGATGCATGAATTTCTTTCATTGTTACAGAGATCAAAGTTTGAGGGTGTTTGATCTCTAAAACCGCGCTCCATCACATTAAAACTGTGGTGCTTCATGCCTCCAGTTTCAGGGTGATTCATACCTTTCCTAAGTGCTCTTAAAACTTTCTGAGGTATGTCTACCATTACCGAAGTATCCCCATAACCCTCGCGAAGACAATGATGTGAACATTGGATCTTTTGATCCCACAGCCGCACTCCGCCATGTTAAAATGTGTGGCATTTCGGGCAGTCAATTTCAGGGCATTCTATACCTGTTCCTGGCTGTTCCCAGTTTTTTTCAAGGTATGTTAACCATTTACAAAGCACCCTGACACCGTTGGATCGGCCATCACTATGAAATTACTCGAACAGCCATCCTCGGTTGCAAATGCGGCGCATTTTGCTGCTGTAGATTGGCTATAGAGTTAGTATGAGGTTCTAGGAGATTCTCAGTTCTGAGACCCGACTTAAGTCTACTCAAGTGACTCCAAGTCGATTTGCACCGACTTGCAAGTCAAGTCAAGTCTCAATTCCGACTTGACTTGACTTGACTTAAGTCGCATCAGCCAAGTCGACTTAAGGGACGCCAAGTCTAAGTCGCGGCAACACTACTGCCAGCCTACAGAAACAGAGAAAAGTTACCAGCATTAAACCGTACGCCCTCATGGTCACCGAATTTTGCCGACCGCAAAGTCAATCCCTAGAGCCGCTTGAACATGGCATGTAACCTCGGAGGAAGAGAACCAACAAACATTTCTTCTGATAACTGAGACATTTGATCGCGCCACTACAGAGACACGAGCTTGATTCCCAGCTGGTCAAGTATAAATGGGACGCCGGGGGTTTCTTGTGGCTGCCCACCGTGGAGAATGTAAGCGTAGGTGCACCCTACTCTGTGGACCAATTATCTAGCAATGAACATGAGTGAAGCCAGCGCAGGACTCACGCTCCCAGTCCAAAAACTAGCACGTCGTGCATCAAAGAGAGTTGAGCGCTGAGGCCTGAGGGCAGAGGGATCTGAGAATCTCATAATTCATTTCGCTACTAAAAGTGATAAAGGGACTAGTGGTTTTAGGCCACTGCTCCGCATGGCGGTACGAGTCCCAATTTGGGTTTCAGCCCTTAGTAATGCTTACAAATTATGGCATATAATGTTATTAAATTACTAATTACAGCTGTTTCCGAAATGCTTGACACTGCGTGATTTTCTTGCACGTTTTCCAACTTTGATCGAGGTCCCATCATTACTGGATTTGGGCTCGGGTCCGACTGTCCGACCGGAAGTAACCCATTTTGGTACAAACGGCAACCAGTCTCTGCCCCGCCCTATGGTCTATAGACCTATTAGTGAAGACCTCAAAGTACGCGCATTGTACTTGTTGGAGCACGGTTATGTCACAGAAGAGGTCTGTGAGCTGCTGGGAGTCTCGCGAAGCAGCCTGTTCCGCTGGAAGGCCAATGAGCTGGACTACGGCGGCGTCATTCCTCCTGCCAATCCTTTACGTGGCCGTCCCCGAATCCTCAATGCCGACCAGACACACGACCTCCTCACCCTCCTTGCTGAGGCCCCAGAGATGTATCTCGACGAAATCATGGACTGGGTGGCCCTTTATCTCGATGCCGCCATCTCGCGCACAGCCCTCCATATGCTCATCAATGACGCCGGCCTCACATACAAGATTTTACAGCGCGCGGCATCCGAGCGGGACGAAGAGGCGCGGGAGCAATGGAGACAGCTCATCCGGACCAATTTTCTCGCCTCGATGATTGTCACAGCCGACGAATCAAGTAAAGACGAGCGCACCATTTTCCGCAAGCGTGGTCGCGCGCCGAGTGGACATCGAGGCAAGATAGATGCCGATTTTGTGCGCGGTCTTCGTTACAGCATCCTGGCTGCAATCACCGTCGACGGATACATTGGGACACGAATTGTCTCAGGATCTGTCGATGGCGACGAATTCTTTGATTTTATCGTAAACGACATTGTAAGTCCTGATCTCTGCGGATGTCTTGATATGCTGACGGTCTCCAGCTGCCACAGATGAATCGTTATCCCAACAATCGAAGTGTTTTGATCCTCGACAACTGCGCCATTCACAAGAGCGAATATCTTCGCGAGCTTGTTGAAGCTCAAGGTTTTCTTACTTCTCTCTTTCGTGAAGTTACTGATAGATTATAGGCTCCGTCCTTCTGTTTCTTCCGCCATATTCACCCGATTTCAATCCGATTGAAGAGAGCTTCAGCGCCGGTGAGTTTTGGTCATAGATCTGCGGATAATGCTCAGTCATTGCCTTAGTAAAGGCCTGGATACGCCGTCATTGGAGACGTATGCAGAGCAGTGAAACACCAGAGGTGGATCTTTTGGAGGCATGTGGGGTAGTAACAGCAGAGAGTGCGCGAGGGTGGTTCCAACATTCAGGCTTTCTACTAGGTCCCGAGAGAGTGTAATAACAATTCATCTCGAAATACCGTCTTGCCTTTTTGGGAAGTCTCTTGCCTTTTTTGGAAGTCTTATCGCGACCCATTTACAAAGAAAGCGAATTTATTAGCATCGTAGAATTGACTACAAAGGGGTAAAAGCAGGCAGATCTATGAAGGAGTATAGGGGGTATAATACTGAAGACAGCCTAAGGTAAGTATACAAAAAGACTATGTTAGTAGTAGGTAGTACGAAATCTATCAATTATGTACGGAGCGAGGATTTGTACTTCTTGTATGACTTGATGACACGATTCCAGCCAAAGAGGGTAAGGCCGCCGTCCTTCCACTGCGCCTCCGTGACCAGCAACAAGGCATCTCCGATCTCGAATCCGAGTTCGTCAAGGAATGGGCGCGTGGGAGCAGGAATATCAGGATACCTAGAAAGGAAATCATCGAGGGATCCACCAGAAAATCCGGGGGATGAAGGTGGATCAGGGAGCCGTTCCTCCCGCCTGCGTTTCGAGGAAGACTGCTGGGGTGGCGAGGAACCGTCGAAAGAACGGTGACGTCGACGAGCTCGAGGTGTATCCTGCCACGGCAGCATATGCAACGGCGACGAGTGGCCATAAAGTCCCGGTATGGGGAAGGACGGGAATGACGGGTATCCCATCGAAGGTGGAAATGGAAGCGGACCATACGGATATGGGTTAGGATAAAGAGTGGGAGGTACAGCAGTTGTGGGTGTCGAAGGAGGTGGAGGAGCTGGAGGAGCTGCGGGTGTCGAAGGAGAGGCTGCTGCCACATTGGTAGCAGTGTTTCTGAGTGCCGCACTTGCTTTGAAGTGATTGGATGCGAGCGGCGGCGTAATGAGGGATGCCGTCCCCTTTTTCTAGAAGAAAAATGACGTGTAAGAAGGTGGCGTGAGCATACTTCATGCCACTTACAATTGCCGCGGCCCAGACGATCTTTTTTGGGCGGTCAAGTTTGAAGTGAAGATCGGTGACACGAGAATGATAGCACTCGAGGTCGGGATGAAGGGAGCACGTCCCAGGAGGGTACTTGTTAGTGATCCGCTCTATCTCTTCTTCCAAGCCCTCGTCAAACGAAACCTGGGAATGATATGTCAGGTCAACTCAATTGTGATGGCCAAGAAGCCACGTACCTTAATTTTCCCCTGCTCCCCGTCGTCATCGGACGGCTCGTCGTTGAAGCCCATGACCGCGCGGTACGTAGATTCGAAGGAGCCAGGACCTGAGCTCGGACCCGTAGCTGGTTGAGGCACCCAAGGCTGAATTTCCAAATTTATGAGCACACGCTGAATAAAAAAATAAATTAGACATACCATTGACACAGTGGGAGGCGCCTTCATCGGCTCGTCCATCTTGATGATGATATAAGCCCCAGAAACGGCTTTTGGAGGTAACAGCAACTGTCTGATGAGTGACGCAAAGCCACTTTCGTTCCGAAGAGGAAGCCACGGAGAATTCTGCGGCTTGAGCCAACGCCACTCCATGCTGGAAATGACGAGAAACTCTGGGGATGTGCCCAATAATTTCGCAATAGTGTTGACCATGTAATCCCAAGTCATATCTGTGTCGGCTGTGATAGGCCCATGGCTAATGGGCTCGACCTTGGCCACCTTCTTGGATTTCCGAGTGTTTTTCTTGGGGGCACCATATGTCCACACCATGATTTCGAATTCTTTAGCATCGGGAATGTCTGCGTCCGGACTCGGGAGGCGGGTAGAAGTCGGAGCAGGCGCTGTATGCGGTCTTTTGAGTTTCGGCCCAGCGGGGAAGACGGAGAGCCGAGGTGACGTGGAAATGGGAGAGATGTCCGAGGCCAAAGGCTGATTAGACAGTAGATTCGGAAGCTCAAATGAATGGACACGCGAGAAATTGTCGCGTAAAGGGGGTAAGGACAGTGACGGTGACGGTGGGTCCACCCGGGGATCAAACGGAAAAGGAAGAGGCGCAATACGATGGCCTGTTCGTAATGCATTGAGGACATGTCTCGGCAGGAAAGTCAAAATGTTACCAAATGTCTGCAATTCTAGCTCGCTGATAGTCGGGCTGACACTCAGTGGGCGCAGTCTCGGAGGACTACTGCTGCTCGGTTGCGCGGCGGGTGCTGCTGACTGGGGATCACCATAGCCAGGCGGCATTTCGTAGACAGGAGGCGGACTCCGCATATGTGGGCGGCGAGGAACAAAAGACATGGAAAAAGAGAGGGAGAAAACGGAGCACTGGGCATTTTTTTGGGTGGTTACCATCTGTGCCAAAATGGGTTACTTCCGGTCGGACCGTCGGACCCGAGCCCAAATCTAGTAATGATGGGACCTCGATCAAAGTTGGAAAACGTGCAAGAAAATCACGCAGTGTCAAGCATTTCGGAAACAGCTGTAACTAAAACCTTTGCCATCTCAAGTCACTAGTCTCCCTAGTTAGACCAATAAACACGTGTTTTCTCTTTGATGGGAGAATAGCAAGTCACTATATTACAGGCTGAGACAACACGTATCTACTGTAGTATTTCATTCAATTTGTAAGCCCCTTTGGGGTGTGACATCATCTTATGAATTATACCTTTCGTACGAGGCCCTGTGACAAATGTGACTTACGAAAAATTTTCGTAAGCCCACTTTTCCGTGCGCCCAGCCCGCCCCCACCTCCACCAGCCTCTACGGAGCCACAAAGGAAAGAAGAAGCACTCAAAATCCCACAAAATCTGCTAGAAAAGCTTTTGCCAAGTTCACATGCTTCGGTACAAGAACTACTAGCGCATAAAATGCCAAGTTGGGTGAAGACCTAAGACATGATAAAAAGAGGGCTGAAATCCAGACAGATGCAAATGCGTTAAAAAAGGGAAGGGACAAGGAATGCAAATCCATTTGAGGAAACAGCAAATAGGTGAGTGTGCAATGGAAATTCTCTATATCCAGCACAACCAAAGATTGCATGGATTGCATGGATCAGTCCAATCACGAAGGGAAGGGCAAAAACAGGGTCTTAATTGATGAGAGATGCGAGAATAAAACATGGGATCCGTCCAATGTAGAAAACCATTCCGCAAGGTGTACAACATCAAAGAGGATGGGACACCTCTGCAGTAATGGCTGAGTTGATAGTAAAAAGCCAAAAAGTACACGCAATGACTGAGTTCCGGGGAAAGGACATTGAGGAGGGACGAGAACGTGGGGATGGATGAGGTCTCAACACCCGATAAACCGAAGTTCCAAAACAAGGGGAGTGGCTGGGCACTTTGTGAGCACTGCTGCCAGTACAGCACCAGACAAACAAGAGTCAATACACAATTGGGTCCAGAAAAGGGGGTTCAACATGATCAATGTCATCCAACAGGGGCAGACTTAAAGGATATTTCATGTGGTGGCAGCCGGTAGTGTTGCCGCGGCTCAAGCCATCACACCTGTCACACGTCGACCACTTTTGCTCCTGCACAAGAATAATGCCCCATCCCGCCCAGATCGGTATGGGGAAATGTTCCTGGTACTTTTCTAGGTCCAGGTCTACTTTCCGTATATACACCCTATCTGTCATCACATTGTCACATCACTCGCACCTTATTAGGATATTTTCGCCTTTTATGGTAATTTTCGGCTACTACGGTGAATTAACACACGTCTGATCCCAGCAGGCCAAGTCGGGTCGGCTATTTCGGGCCTCCGATTGCTGGTCTCTTCTAACTTAAGTCTCTACACAAAATTCTCCCATCATTTTCTGGCCACGTCTCGTGCGTGGCCCAATGTGAGCTGGTCGACGCTTTGCATCGACCGAGCAAACTTTGGGCTGTGCAATATTATTCAAGCAACAACAAAAGATCAGAAAATGTGTCTGGCCTGTTAGTCTGGCCAACGTCTTTCATACGGGACCAGGGGTGCCCAGAGGGCCTTTTGAATTTAAGTAGCACCTCGGTATCATAATTAAGGCTGAAACCTATATGAAATGCTTTGTAGATTGTCTTAGGCGGCCAATACAAAACAGCTTGATTGGCTGCTTGAGCCGTTGAGCCAAAGGTTTCTTTTGCCTCACTCGTACCACACCACACATGACAGATAGAGTATAGGTTATTTGAGGAAAATAAAGCTAACTATGTTATAAACATGCTACACCATTTGAACCTCTGCCCAATACTTATGGGAGCATGGTGGAGGCCGATCCATGGTCGGAGCTGGCCTGTCACGCGAGCCGAGCCGCGGCAACACTAGTGGCAGCCCAATCAGGATGATCGGGATGGTTCCAGAAATGAGGGAAGTAGAACATGGACTGACAGATGAACAAGCAGATAGAAATAAATCTTGTTTGGCAAACCGGACATGCTAATCAACAATAATTAAGATCACTTCAGCAAAACACGGGGAAGACAACCCACCGGACAATGAGGGGCGGGAGGTGGAAGTACTGTACAATTTCAATCAATTCGGCACTAATCCAGAAATTTTAGTACAATTAAAATCCAAAAGAATTCGGATAAATTGAGAAAAAATTATTGCCGCAAAAAGGGTGTGATGTGTGACTGCCAAATTGAATGAAATTGTACAGTATAACTTGTAAACCAACACAGATGAGCAAAGTGCTGTGACTTGACAGAAAGGTCAAAGGAGCAGATTACTGTACTGTTCCATTTTGTTCAATTCGTAGGGTCACAGGTCACAAGCCCAAAAATCTACGAAATATTTCGTAGGTCACAGGGTCACAATGGTTGAATACGAAAGGTTCCCAGTGCTTCCCACCAGTTTAACGCAAAAAAATCGCTCTGGGCGGCTCTGCGGTGCCTTGTTATACGAAAATTTTTGTATGTCACACAGGTTGCAGGCCAGAATACGAAAGGGTCCTTTCGTTTTCGATGTCACACGTCAAAGTGCCGTACGAATTGAACGAAATGGCACAGTATCACTATGTTCAAATCAACAGTCAAATGTCACGTGCCCCCTTGTTGATGTCGAAATTCGGTCAAGGTCATGTCATGCAGGGGCTGTCAAATTGGCTAATAGGTCATGAAATGGTTGAAAAATGGCTATAGATTCAAAATAAAGCTATTTTGGGTGTTCAGGAGCCAGAGTAAATGCTTTTTTTTTTCAAGTGCGTAGTGAATGTGTAGACTCCGATCAGTCGGGCTCCTGTCCAAGTCATCTTGGTCATTTAAGCTTTCGGATCTGCACGGGCCAACTGGCACAAGTTTCCAGTGAAGCTGAAAATGTGACTTGGACTGAACTGCACCTATGGCAACAACACACAGAGACATATCATATCTCTGGACCAATAAAAACTGAGAGATTTTTTGATTTTTTCTATGGTGTTTTCTTGAACGTGGCTGTGGCCCGCTCCGCAAAATGTGAATATTTGATGGGAGAAAGAGTGGGACCAGCACCTTGACAAGAGAACAAGTCAAAGACTGAGAGAAAGTAGGTTTTTCTTGTTGGAAAAAACATCCATTTGTGGCAAATAGTGGTATGTATGTTTGAAAATGGGACAACAGATGGGAGTGGCCATCACCATACATGGAAAAGTCTTCTACTCCAAACACAACAAATTGGGTTGACTACAGATAGCTTTTTTGTGAAAGCAAAAAATACTGCCTGGGAGCTTGAAGGTATGGGCAGCCAGCCAGCCAGCCAGCACTGCTGAATGCAGGGCTGAGCTTTGCCGAACCGAACTAACGGCAAAATGAGCTCCGTCCTGATCAGAGATCTACCCTGTTTTTTTTCGTTTCCTCATCTCAGTTGAGTTTGGTGCACAAAAGCTTGAAAAAAGCCCTTTTGCATACCTTTTCCAGGTCACAGAAAATACAGACAAAAATTAAAAAAGATGTTCAACAAGAGTTGTAGTATTTGGGCTATGCACTAGGCTCACATCCTTAATAATCCTGCATTGTTTGGGTGCAGTGTCAAATTTTTTGACACAGTCGCGCCAAGTTTTCAGGTCTGTCAAATTGTCGAATTGGTTCAAATGGTCATGTGTCACACCCCTGTCAATTTGAACGTAATGATATGGTATTAAAGTTTGAAGGGACACCAGCAGATTGTATAAGCAGGGCTGCAAACTGCAGACCCATACCCGTAAAATGGGTACAGAATTGGTATTTACGGGTCACCCGTACTGTACCCATCCCATAGAGTGGATGCATGCAACCCCATACGGCCAGCTCCCGTATGTATACGGGTTGCAGCTGTAAGATACGGGTTCTTGATTCAATCAATTGAACAAGGGGTACATATCCTGCTCAATGTGTCGGACGGTGCTCTGGTTTAAATAAGTAAATGTTGCGGGAAACTGCAGGCATATTTCAGGCTCCATAGCCCATATAAAGCTCAAATAAGTCCATTTTTTGCTCGAAGCCGATTGCCAGCAGAAGTAATCCTAAAGCGGAAGTCACTCAAACCTTACCGCAACTTGGCCCAAAGCGTGCCGCGCCTCAGCGGACACCTTACCATAATCATACCGTGTCAACGGCAATCTATGCAGCATGGTATCTTTGAGCCAAAGTAAATAATTTTCCTACAACCCGTAAAGCCGTATACGGCCGGGTACGGGTGCATGCATACCGTACCCAACCAGTAGAGATGCATGAAAGAGGCCTACGGGCGGGTCCGTACCCGTACGACCGCCCGTAAACCTACTGTTTACGGTAACGGGTCGCAGCCTTATAAATGTTTAATAAATAAACATCTGAACAACTACACACCAAAAGGGGATCGACCAAGCCAAAGAACGCAAGAACTGAACACCAAAAAGAGACCGGACAATATTTATAATGACTACGTCACAGTTTCCATAAGGGACAACCGGATATTATAATAATCGCAAAGCGAACAATCAATGAACAATGAGACAATAACGCACTGAAAGGGGATCGAATGGGTCAAGAAATGCAAGAAGTGAGCACAAAAAAGCCCATATCGCGCCAAGATCATGATTGAATGATGAACATTTACTAATGGGCATCGACGTGGTCAAGCTTTTGATGGCAAAGGCGACCAAAAATTTGGGGCAGTCGCCCCCCTAAACGAGTCCTAATAAATTAGGACTCGTAAAATGATCCGAAATGTCATTACGAATCGGCGCAACAAATCTGATCGGCCTCGTACTCGCTTTGAATTTGGAAAGTACTGGTCTACGAATGAGATGTGGTTCTTAACCGTAACAATCGTAACAAGGAATTGAGGATGAGAGGAAAAAACGAAAATGATCTCAAAATCAAGGAGTCTTACTATTCTCTGGTTGAAATTTGGGCATATCGGCGAGCACCACTCGCGCCCGAACTGATTTACCGGGCCTCCGCAAGGCATTTTCACGCGTTCCAACTATCACAACTACCCCGCTTATTCTGCGCTGTTGAGGGGAAATGGGAACCAAGGGTACGTTTTCCGTGGATATCTCAAAAATTAGTCTTCCAACACCACAATCGTCGCGCGCATTTCTGCGGGAGGCAGGCCAGCGAAGAGCCATGCCAAGGCACGATCAAAATATTTATTGTACATACGAAGAAGTCACAAGTGCGGGCTCTTAGTAATTTGGGGCGAGCCGACTGGCCATGATCGGGGACGGTGTACAGCCGAGGTAATCCCACGGCGAGGCTACCGTCCAAACAAAAGGTACGTGCATGGGAGACCACCCTCTCATCTAGAAACGAGAACTTGAAGCTCAGTGTGCTGCGTTTCACTGGAAGCTTTTCAAGGACTTCAAGCTGTATGCAACCAGATAGGACGGCCAAGAACCTTGAATTCCTATGGTACCGGCGTGAAAATGATTTACATCAAAGCGTGTTGAGAATTGTCGGACGCCTACTCTTCCATGCCCCGCTTGGGGAGTGAAAAGAAGTTGAACTCACATCACGTGCATATAGTTCAACTTTCGCGAAGCGTACAGTAAGTTTCTAAGACAAAAATGCACTTGAGACGACAGTAAGTATAGGGTGAGGACGAAGAGCCGTCATATGCGTGAATAATCAGAGTCAACGTCTTGCCCAAGTAGCGCCGTCGTCTCCGAATCCTCGACCACGAAACCAAGCTTCACCACTGGAGCCGCACGTCTATTTCCAATGAAAATGCGACCTCCAGGCGCATCCTGCAGCGCCCGCAGTAGAACGTCGCTCTCAAAGAGCAAGCCGATTTCCTCCAGCCCGAATCCCGCGGTCTCCGGGAGACAGAGCCACGCCCAGAAGGCCATGACAAGGCAGCAGAATCCGAACAGAAGGAACGTCCCGTAGCCCAGGTCGTTCAGCATGATCGGCGTAAGCTTCGAGATCATCAGAGAAAAGAGCCTGCATGCATTGGGAAGGCACGAGTAAGTAATGAGGAATTGAACTGTGATATGGACGCACCAGCTGACTCCGATCGCGGACGACATCACGGCTGTCCGCAAGTGGTTAGGCGCCACTTCCGCAGCGATGATCCACGGGATTGGACCCCAGCCAATGCTGAAAAATACTGCGTAGAGGTAGACAGCGATAATGGAGATGTAACTTGATGGAGAAGCGGTCGTCGGTGCGGGATGGAGCGCGCTGTAGCCGCCGATCCATAGCATCATTGCGCCCTGGCCAAGACCTCCGATGATAAGGCACTTTTTGCGACCGATGCTTTCGACGGCAATGACGAGTGTGAGACCCACGGAAAGCACCTGGCGGGACATTAGTCTGTGTGGAAATTTGTTGAGGAAGGCGGGCAGACCTTGACTCCGCCATATACTCCTAGAAGTAGTTTAACACTTATTACAGTCCATGTGCGCCCAAATCTTACCAGTGGCCAAAAGGTCGGCTGTAGTCCCATCGATCCCCAGACTGGCGAATATCGCAGGGCTGAAGTAGTTTATGGCATTGGTGCCGGTCCATTGTTGAAAAAACATAGCAAGGGAGGGAATAAAACATCGTAGGGCGATACCCTGCGACTCACCCATCCGCCTGAACTGTTCAACAGTAGAGAGATGTCGATTTCCAACAAAATCGGCTTTGATTTCCTCGACCGTTTCGACAATGACCAGATCATCAACCGTGGTGCCGCTTAAAGACGCTAGTGTCCGTGCTGCGCGACCATATTGTTCTCTTTGAACCATGTAGCGGGGTGATTCAGGTAGGAACGGCATCGCCAAGAGAAAAAGCACCCCAGGAACGATCCTATTGATCATCTCAGCACGCAAAATCAAGGAGACGGTCGTCACCTACTGGACTGCGAAAGGGACACGCCACTGACTCTCCCCGGAAGGAATGTTTTTCGAGGCGAAATAGTTGACCCAAACTCGGAAAAGGTTAGTTGCCTTGAATTATCAGAACTGGAAAGGCACACAGGAGAGCATGAGACCAAAACTAGCGGCGAGTGCTATTAATCCTGTGCAACGGCCGCGAATGGCCTGCGGAGTTAATGAACGAGTAAGGATTAATGAAGCGTTGAGATCACCTGTGGAGTGCATTCAGAGATGTAGGCGGGGACGAGCGCTGTCACCATTCCGACTCCGATCCCACCCACAAATCTGGAGTAGTTTTGGTCTGAAGTTCTGAACTAAAAATTGTCCATTCGTACCGGCCAGCGTAAAGCAGACTCAGGGCGTACCCCCGAGTTCTTCCTAAGCCGACCAAGACTTGAAGGGCACTTCCAATAATATATATGGCGCCTGAAACTTTGATAATGAGGTTACGAGTGGAAAGTCGGTGCAAGAGACGACCTGAAGCTAGCAGACAAGACTTGCGCCCATGCTGGCTGGAGAAGGACCCAACGCCTAATGCTCCGAACCTAGATTTGTTACTTCTCGGATGGCCACAGACAAAAAATCAGCTCCTACAGGCCCCCGAGCTGAAGTATTGCAACAATGTCACCCTTCACCGAGGCTTGTTCTCGAGGATTCATTTGGTCCAAACCAAAATAATGCTCAAACGAATCGAGGGAAAGGACCCCTCCAATAAGCCCGCTGCCGGCACGAGGTGAATTCAAGAGCGAATACTATGCAGCCCTGATTGTACGCACACGTCGTAGCCATGGAAGAGACTGCCAAAAGCGACGGAGAGCGCCAGGAAATACGCATTTCTATATCTCGAGATATCTTCCAGTTCCGTTTTGAGGGTCATCGTGCTGAGGAAAAGTATCCCCCACTAACTCCGCAAGGCCGAATAACGAGCAAGCTGTGAAGAACGTTACGTACCAAATTGTATTAGCCACTGCGAGCTGTCCTTATTTAATGTCCAGGATCCTTCGCGTACGACTCAAAGTCCGGAGGCTGGGTATTATTGGCGAAGATATACTTAACGAATTCTCTATGAAGCGTCGGCGTTGTGGTGGCAGCAAGATCTGGATCTTGGAAACCATCAAAGCCACGCGAGCTGTCTGATGTGGCGGTGGCGCATCTTCGGCTTGCCGCGGCAGCCTCCCACCAGACCGGCGTCTATGGCGCCGCCAATACGGTGGATGGCAATGGTTCTCGATGACGGAGCTGTAGTGGGAGGAACTCACTCTGGCTGAATAGCCATCATAACGTTCCAAGACTGTAAATTATTAGTCAAGCAAGAAATACATCGGATTGAATGCTCTCGGCCGTGCTATGAGATGTTTCCGGCGGAAGGGCATTCGTGTAGGACATCCGTAATCGACGTGGGTGTACCTGCAGGCAGGAGAGCTAGGCACACGGTTTTGCCCCCTTGCCCCATCCTGGATCAAACTTGAGGGACCCTCCATTATCGGTGCGGCGATGGGCTTGGAGATGCCCAAAATTGCCTGAAAGACGCAAAAAAGACAAAGTTTCGGTGGAAAATGTCGAAATTTTGGGAGTGTCACGCCAAAATTTGGCCGGTGTCGAACTGTCGAATAGGTAAAACCGGTCACGCGTCACACCCTCTGTCGATTTGAAGGAAATAATCCAGTATTGCGGTAGACCTATAGTCAATCCGGAGCAGAAATACCACCTTAAAGAGGGCATTTGGCGGAGAAAGTTAGTATACCCGTTGAACGGCCGTGACGGCCGTGTTTCACGGGCCGTTGAGCTGCCCAAAAAATGTCCTACGGAACGGGCACGGCACCCGTGCAACGGGTGCCGTCGAACCGTGGCCACGGTCACGGGCGACAGCCCTACGCAAGATGGCAGAGGCAGCGGACTGCATAGCAGTGCATACACCTCCGCAACCATCCGGTAGATTTGGATCGCAGGAATCTTACTGGTGGCGCTAGACCTTCAGTGGATTGAGAACCAAAAGTCTTCTGGCTTGCCTACGATTCCATTTTTGAGGCAGGATCACGGTGACTTTTCCACCCCATGGTTCAAGTTGACGCAGCCGCGCACTCACCAACGCGACTGGATGATATTGTTGAACGACTAGCAAGTCTTCCGCCTCAGGAAAGATCGTGTTTCAACTGTGGAACGACAAGATTGCAGTCCGCTGATGGAGCGCTTTGGATAATTGATAACTGGGTTCGAGTAGAAGTACAGTGTCGCGTCCTGCATCTCCGAGTCCGGGCAAGTGAATAGGTTTCCTGCGGTGTTAGCGACGTTATTTGGATAGATATATAGTCCCTCGCACTGTCTCGAATGTTTCTTTTTGAAAAAGGACCTGTGGGAGGCCAACAGCCTCCAAGCGCTCGTTTCTAATTGGCAGTAGAACAACACACTGGCCAGGCAGATTGTCGGAGCTGCCTGAGAGTGGAGGTAGTATACGCCAATGGATCATTGGACGTCAGTGAATAGTAAGGTTTCGGGTCGCTGAGATGCCGATGGTGTTTGCATGCAAGTTGTTCGTTGTTATTACCTTCTATTACCATCCTTCTGCCAGTGCTTACGTCCTCTTAATTATGCTGCGGTACTGCCACGTAGTGGTGTTGAAGTTTTGAGTTCAGAACCCAGAACACAACACATGCAGATCCCGGGAAATGTACAGTCCCCAAACCGACGGCAGGACGGGAGCCAAAGTACGCGGATGCCGGTCATATACATAATCAATTGTTTTGTCATCATTGTGGATCTTTCAAGTCGGAGGCAACCACTCCGAGTCCCAAGACTTGCCAACCGCACCCGTATGATCCTACGTCGCATTTGCGCGCCGCTGTTCGATTCAGCATTGGTTAATTCTGCTTATTTTCTCCAGAGCGGACCCTTTTTCGTTCATAGTACAGTCATTTTACTTGATGCTACGCTCGAGGCGCGGTTAACGTTTTGTCGACGTTGGCAGACGAGGGGCTTGCAATCATCCGTTCAAACACATACCGAGACCGGGTGTTGTTCTGCGGTTAGAACTCAGATATCATATTGTCCTCTCAGTCTGGCTACGCGCCCTGAACCAGCAACGTTCTCTCCCACCACTTGCCCTTCCACATTTTTTAATAACTGAAAAGGGTTCACCAGGGTGAGGCTTCAAGCTTGTTTCATGCACTGCCCCGAGGTGTCTCGGCTGCCTGGGGTTGGAATCAACTTTAAATCATCTCATCGTCATTATCCCAGCGTCTTTCCCGGGCGTCAATCAAGCGCAGGACAAATGCTCTCCGCCAGAGTACTGATCCGTGCGCAAGTCAGGACCAGTACTTACCCCTTCTGGATTCTCCGGTAGTGGACGAATCTGGAATCAAGCGCAGAATCATAAGCGAGTTCGAAATGTATATATATATACAAGTCTGCCCACTTGTTTTATATCCACAGCGCCTCCCAGTCTTTCCTCGTACCCATCCATGTCTGAATCATCCGACTCTTCGAAGAAACGCTATGTTTGCCCCGAATGCGACAAGGGATTTACCACTAGTAGCCACTTGGGGCGCCATTCCAAAGTTCACACTGGAGAGAAATCGTATAAATGCGATTATCCTGGCTGTGAAACGAGATGTTCGAGGAGAGATAACCTGCGAGCACAGTGAGTGTTCTCAGACTTGAATAATGTCTCGCTCTTATATTCCAGCAGTAAACGCGTTCATTTGTCTTCCCATCCCCGGCCTAAAGGGGAAAGATCGAGAGGGGAAAGTTCTGCTGACTCGAATGAACATCCATCGCCGGTCTCGTCATCTTCATCCTCGTCTTCGCCCACCGACTTCACATATCACCATTCTCCACCAGAGCTATTCCGGACTCCAGCCTCGCGTTTCGGCAGCGTGTCGGCTTCAAATAGTCCCCAACCATTCATGTCTCCTCTGCCAAGCCGGAGTGGAACTCCCCGCGGAGGTCCTCCACTTCCCTCACACCTTGAAGATCGATTCAGTAACTTTCCCCTCCCGAGTTCGCAGCAGTCCCATCCGAGATCGCGAATGTCTGGTTCGCACATGCCATACCCTATGCCGGGTCCTATGCCAGACCACTCTCTGGAGGCTTCTAATTCCATGCTGTTGCAAAACACGCTGCCGCTGCAAAGACGCGGCAGCAGTGGCTTGTACCAACCTCACGTTGCTTTGGCCCAGGGCCCAGGCTCGACGGTGTATCCATACGCCACTTACACTCAACACGCTCCCCAACATCCATCCTACGCTCCATCCACGAGGCCGGGGTCATCGCACTCGCGGTCGCGTACCTCTCCAGAGTTCCCTCAACTGCCGCAGTACTAGTCTCCCCTTCAAATAAATTAGACCAGTTTCCAGTGTCCAGAAATATGTGTACTCATTATTGTATTGATAAATTTCTTTTCCTCCACTCTAAAACACGCTTTGCGTCAATTGTGGGCTCGGTAGATTCTGGGCAAAGCATGTGAAAACCGGTGATTCCGACTGTCAGCTGTCAATAGAGCCGATCGCGTTTTGATTGCCTGAACCCTAAATCTCTGAGCGCTGATCCAGCCCGGCCAGGGGATCTTTCAATTTTTAGCTGCGGATTTGGCGGTATGTGCCTAATTCGAAACTTCGGGTCCAATTCTTTTATTTGCTCATTGGAACGAAACCAATGATAGATTTTAAAACTTCTCTAGGTTGAACATCGGTCACGTGAATATGTTTAAAAATGTTCAACTTAGAGACGGAACCTGGGTGGGACTCGATATTGATGGTCAATGGTAATTCTGTCTGAAGGCACGGAACGAGAGCGTACAGCGTGAGTGCCTCTGAATCAAGGCGTCCTCGCACGCCTTCTGCGCGACTCCATGTTGTATTATTAATATTAATATTGGCCAGCAGATTTCAAGGTACGAAATGCTAGAAGAGCATCATGATTTGGTCGGTTGTTTCCCAAGCCAGCATGGATTAAGCTGACATACTTCGAACCGAATTCCAATTCCCTTCAACTTCGCCGCGGGTCCAAATTAATTCACTTCAACTTAGCTGTACCGCAGGCGCCAATGACGTACACTCGATGTGAAAAAAGACGGCCGCCGTTGCAAACTATAGACATGTCAAATGATGGACGTTTCGCTAGTAGCAGGTCCGTCATCAACGGCTGGGTTCATCAAGTAGCGGCTAAGTACCACATTATTCAATCACAGATCAAACTTCAAGGAGAATGACATACTGACAGTGGGTCCCGTTCTTAAGTTTACCCCAAGTCTTCCTATAGGTTGTCCTCGCCATGCTTCCGGCAGATGAAACGGAGCTCGACCTGATGAGCTCGACGGGGCCGGTCAGGATGATGTTTAGCATCGATCCACTTCCACCGCTTTCGGCCCCCTTTCCCAGTCAAATTCCGTTCAGAAATGGGGCCTCCCCGCCTGTATATGTCCCCCCTCCCGGTCCCTCCGCCGCTGTGCCGAGGCGGATGACCGCGGAGTCTGAATAGCATTCGTGGATACACACATCCGAGCTCGGGACTGATCAGAGCGGAAGCGCGTGGCGTGGGTGCACCGCGAGAACTTTTGAAGGCTGCCTGGCCAACGCAAACAATTTGAATTTAACAAATCGCCCTTTCCGAGTATCACGTGACGATCGGATACTTGTGCGCTCAGGCGCCTAAAATTTAAAATTGTCGCGTTTTATTCCACCGGTAATGAGGGAGGCCGTTGAAGTCACTAATCATTCATGTAATCTCGGGGAACTTTATCAGCGGGTCACAAATATTTAAAGGACGCGTCAGACCAAATCAGACGCAGAACGAGAGCCTCTCTGAGCCACGATAAGTTTTTGTGATATACGGATCCGCAGACAAGCTATCATTAAGGACACGTTAGTTTCAGCTGGGAACAATGGTTATCGCCGTTCGAGTCACAGCGCTACGAGGATTTGGGTTGAGAGGTATTGTATGACTCGAGATATGAACAACTGTCCTGTATGAGTCGATACTCCCAATTAGCCCTCGGAGCTGTGTAAAAGCTGGGGAAATCCTGACTGTTTGCGTTGGCAAGAGTTACCAAAAGAGGAGTAGTGATCGAATGCCACGGGCCTACGACATTGACAATGGATTCGACTGGAAATTCAGATAACGCAATTCCCAGGAAAATTCGGGAGTTGGAAATCCCACGAAACATCCCACCATCAATCCCATCGGCACCCAATAAGCCGAAATGGAATTTGATGAGCGATGTCAAAATAGGGGTGCTGGCGGCCTCCTCTATATCTTGCCCCCATTGCCTCACGAATATTCGGCTGCAACTGCTTGTGGGGCATCTAGCTCCCATGAGATTGAAGTGTTGTGCCGGCATGCGCGGGGATTTTGATACGCCGGCGTTGTGGTAATCTCTATATTCCGTTAGTTTCTCGTGCATGTCAAAGCTCGTTGCATCCCAATTGTCTATAATTCTTCCTTAGAATTGTTTGTTTCTGCAGCAAAAGAGCTCTGTTCTGTTCCCTGCGCTAGAACACGCCTGTGGACTCAATGCCGTCAAGCCGTCCATGCCGTGGGCTTGAATTTAGCTTTTGATGTAATAACATTGGTATCCCCGCATTCACGGCAGAGTAGGTGTAGGGGCTCTTAATTGAGTAGGTCGTACTGTAAAGCACACAAATATCCTAGCTGTTGCTCTATACAGCTGTGTTTTGTTCCACCGTGCCGAAATCAGCCGCTGATGGGATGTCTTACAAATCCTACCATCATCCCATCCGCATCCCACCGATCATCCCATGGGACGTGGGATTTCCATATCCCAAATGCTCTCGCAATTCCGTACATATACCCAAAACGAATGCTAACCTGCAATTCACGCATGGAGGACAGATCCGATGTCGAGGGCAGGTGGAGCTCTGGCTGAGATGATTTGCTGGTCCTTGGCCAGGCCTTTTGATTTTAATAAAGGCGATATCCAGTGCTTCAAGACGCACCCTTCCTGATATGTATTGGTCGCAAGGGGTGAGCGATCTCTGGATCGTGGAAGTTGATGCGTGCACGTGAGCGCCACTGATTGATCACGGAACAGTCTTCGGCAACAACAGTCTCAGTCTCAATAAATAGTGTGGAAGAAGTGGCATACCATGGGCCGGTATACATTGGGAACCCTCTCTATGACACTGCATAGGTACCAAGCTTGTTACCCACCCGTGGTTCACATATTCACAGCACCGAGTGCAGAAAACAGCGCGCGTTCCCACTCGTACATCTCCGATCTCGGAGGGTGGGTTTTGAATCTTGATTGTGGATGTCAAGAAAGAGAGAGGGAGGAGTTTGAACTATGCGGAAGGTTAGTCTGATAGTAAACACGGGGCTCTTGTTGGCAGACCATCAAATTACGTAAAAGGGTGGCTGTACCTACGGACATCCTTTCTTTTGTATCACAATGAATGCACATTGCGAATATCTTGGAATATTTATTCGTGTTGGTGAGGTAAAATTGAAGAGATCTCCCAGCAAGAATGAAGTGTTTTACTGCCCTAATCCTTCCAGCCAGAATCAACCCAAAAACTGCTTAGATAACACCATGCAAACAAAGTCATCTCATATCATTACAACGGCTGCACCTCTTGCTTAGTTGTAAGGTAATATCTTGCTCACTGGAAGACCTTCTATAAGCTCAAATATTTGTGGAATTATTACCCTAGAAGGCGTCCGAGGACAAGACCACAAAATAGTGATTGGTCCCTTTTACGTAATCTGTCGGTCCGCCAACAAGTGACCCGTGATTACTAACAGACCATATACAGATACATCTTGATCGTCATCTGTATATCAGTTCTGTTACAGAGACTAGCGGAAGGTGGATGTCTACACGTTTTGCCAAGATGTAGACATGTTTTGCCAAGAAGTAGTTGAGCCATTTTCCCAAGATAGATTTTGATTATTTGGCAGTGGGGAAAGTACAATATTCACATGGTTATTAGCTCTCGATTGTGGTTGCTGCAGATTGGCGCCGGAACACGCTGAATGTGTGAATGGGACGCGATGGACGCGTCGTGCGGAGCGCTCGGTTACAAGTGTTTGGCAGACTGATGGCCGCCTGAGCGCCGCTGACTCAGACCTGCCTTATTTGGGGGGTAGGTACCCCGTGGGAATATATCCACGATCGGGAGATCGAACACCTCTTGATTGATTGGTTGAACGTGGAAAAGAGGCGATGCCGACATTGCGTGGCAGATGATGGCAAAACGACGCAACCGGACAACACTGCTTCAGACTTCCCCACACGTCGTGCCTTGGGATGCGCATGAACACGCTGAATTCCAGTAGCATTTAGGTGCGGGCCCAACTTGAATCGCCGAAATCAAGCGGCGCTTTCTGTGTCATTACGCTGCCTCTGGGTTCTTCAGATTATTTGTGTCCTTGCTACCGGGCCATGAGATAGCATGAGATAGTCAGGGACCCGTAGTACAAAAAGGTTGGAAAGACCCAATAAGTACAGTGACGCCAGCAATCGGGAACTTTCCAGGTGGCATTACTTAGATTGGTAGACAGAGAAAGTTCAGCAGCGGAACATTCTCGGAGAGCATTTGGGAATTGAGAATGGCGGGGTGATCGGCGGCGGCAATGGCGGCGGCAACGGCGGCGGAACATTCCGGTCCTGATCGCAGAGCACATCGATCAAATTGCTAAATCTAGACAGGGGGCTTTCCGAATGTCTCTTGACCATAGGGCCACCCCCGGGGGTATCTTTTGTATTGGTACAAGACACGCCTACGCTTCGCTCCGGCGCCGGCTAAGAAGAGGAATCCCGCTGCTGCTTTCTTTGAGGTTGATTGATGGGGCTTTTGTAGACTTATCTGCTCAACACACTCTCGTCAGGTCCCTAGGGAAATTCGAATACTCATTGACTGAAATCCTATCATAGCAAAACATACAACTTGAAACTCGATAATTTCCAAGATTAACTGTGTCCACTCTCATTTTACTGTGAATTCCGTCCACTGCGTAATGGACAAAAAAGCGGCTCAAACCCGGGTGAAATTTCAAAGAGACATTTCGGAGCAGGGCACACAGTACTAAGTAGGGCCAGCCTCGAGTTGATCAATTCAGGGGTGAAAGAGGTGTACCGGCAAGAAATATTAAAGAGGAATAGTGGCGCAATATTTGAACGAAGGTGTTGAACCGCAATGTGATGTCACTAACCGACTGCGCTCAACATATCACGCGATGCTTAAGCCTGCAATCAATAAGCCAATGGCGTCCAACCCAATACAGCCGCCGCGTTTCAATGGCTTACTATTGAAGGTTTGTCCTAGTCGGGCGACAGCTTAAATTCGTGGTTCTGAAAAAAAACCAATAGGGCGAGAAAATGCCATCGGTGACACATGCGCTAAAGGTCGGAGGAAATAGGCGGGGAAATACGAGCAGTTCAGTGAAATTATGCACACAAAAACGATGCACATTCCTGCAGTGTTTCCGGACAAAACATGGGAGCCTGTTCGACCAATGGGCATGAGCGCAGGGACAACAGAAAATGATTGAAGTGCACGCTATTGACAATATTGAACAGGGTGAATGCTACAGATCGGCCTCGACTCTGGGGGCGGGAGGGACGAGATGAATGGAGCCCAGCAGCCACGAGATGAGTACAGTGCCAGGGACGAAGAGGGTAAGCTCATGCCTACGATCTTGTAAAACGCATATAAGACAACTTTCAAGTTTGAGAAACCGTGGCATTGACGTTCAGCTTAAGACCGTGGCTGAGATTTGGAATGCAACCGAGTATTGAGGCAGCCTTGGTCTATCAATTGAGAGCCAGAAGGCGAACACTGTTAAAAAGTGACGGGGAGCATTGAAGCTGTAGGAGAAACAATTTCTTGATGAGGTCTTGCAGCTGAGAATTTGAGGTGCTTGATCGATGGGCTCAAGGGAACTTGAAGGTTGGGGCACGAATGTCGTTGTGACTAAGGCAGCAGCGAGGGAAAGGTACGGTTGCGACGGCGATGATGAGGGGAAGGAAGGAAGAAATATTGATGCAGGTAGCTCTTTTGAGAGGTGTGGCGCTGGCGCAGGTGCAAAGATCGCAGCTGGCTCGCAAGCCAAGACACACTGATTTGGGCAGCTCAGAAACAGAGCAATTTTTGGACAGCGCAGTCCGAGAACACTGCGCAAGAGCAAAAATGTGTTAATCAAGCCTTATGGAGAAGGAACCCAATATATGCAACGCGGGCACCACTGAATAAGCAAACTCTTAAAGAACAGATAATTAATCAGTTTCCACCACTTTGTTTGAGCAATGAAAAACCAGCAGCAGCCAAACGGGTTAGAGAATTGGTGGTGGACCATCTGAAAGGATGAGGAATCTTTGCTGTTCATGTGGAAGAAAGCTTGGGTCATACTTTGCCGCAGCTTTGTTCATTGACAAAAGTCTGGCGGCGCAGTCCTGTAACAAACTGCGTCTGGCTGAGGTTCAGATTACGGATGGATCAGCTGGCCGATGCTATCCCCAGTGGGCAGGAAAGCTGTTGAATCTTGTCTGAGTTGGTTAAAGAGGCAGTGTAGGTGTAGGTGTACAATTGGGGCATCGAAAAATGCTTGGGACAAATGGGGACGATGGTTGAACACTATACAGGCTATAGTGAGAAGAAAACAGAGCAAAAATTGGTATGAAAGGAGTTAAAGACAGAGGATCCACAGAGGAGAAAGGAAAATATATGGGGAAATGACACAGCCGAGGAGCCATTTGCTTAAAGAACGGTTAATAGTAGTGACATATAGCAACACTACATAGGCACGCTGCCTGGTATTCACGCGGTCGAGATCAATAGGTGCGACGGCATGTTTCGGCAACGAGACATAGCTTACAAGTGGATACAAAGTGTCCGATGTGGTACATCAATATGGGTACATTCTATGATTGCTCTATGGGCGGGAAATGGTGGGGCTAGACTGCTCCGCCAATTTGCACATCGAGGTTACCGAAAAGAGCGTAGGATGTGCCGCAGCGCGTGGAGCATGGGAGAACAAATGGCGGGGTACTGTGGCACTGTGCCAAAAGGACAGTGTCAGCGGATCATCCCGGTAGCCTGGCGGGAGAAAAGCCGAAGTGGAATTGATGGTAGATCAAAGCCCGATCACTTGCCGCCGTTGCCGCCGCCAATTGATGCCGCCATTCTCAAATGCCAAACTTTCACGAACATAGCCAAGGTGAGAGTCACGAGCGTTTGGGTGAAACCGCGAGCGGTGGCGGCCGTTGCCCAACAAGGATAAACATACTGGCTTATTTCCTCCCATCATCATCCCTTCTCTGGTACTCCTGTGAGCTTGGGAAACCGTTGTTCCTATCTCGGGTCAACTCGCTGTATCGATTCAACTGGACGAATTTCAACAGTTGCACCGCCAGGACAATGTCTCAGTCTCGGTGCAAGTCTTTAGTAGTCAAGCACTACTAACAGCCTCAGTAGGACCTATATAAATTTGAAGGGCCAAGGAGGACTTGAGAAGAACTTCAGTCCGAGCAAATACATATTTGAAGAAGAACTGCTCATTTTACTTACCTTGAATCATGCTATGCCTGTTGGCCGATGCGATTCGGACCTAACGCGACACTACTCTGGTCTATGACGGTCTATCCGTCACATTATTCGTTTCCAAAAAAAAAAAACTTGAGTAAAATAAAAAAAAACTTTGAAATCTCAGAATACCTTGATATCGGATTGCTGCATACCTAGGCAGTGTGTTATACTCAACCTCGAAGGAACAGGGCAACATTTGAGTGGATCGGGCACAGAATACAATTTTGTACCAATTGCCGACATCACACAGCCACCATGTCAACAATTTGATCGGGCGCCTTTCTTGACTTCAAGTTGGTCCCGCCTTGTTCCCGCCTCTCCCCGCCTGCCTCCAAGTTTGTCAGGCTAAGCAATTTCAATCTGGAAATTGTTGGCAGACCAAAAAAATTATGTACTGAAGTTGGCGGAGAGCAAATGCAAACTTGGTTGGTTTAGATTGCCGATTGCCGCGTACCCAGAAATCCGCGGGTATCCTGCAGATATGATCCGGTGGACGTGGCGACGATTGACGCTTCACAAATGCGGATTCTGGAAGAAAGGCACCTGATCAAATTGTTGACATAGTGGCTGTGCGATGTCGGGAATTGGACCGAAGTTGTATCCTGCGCCCGATCCGCTCAAATGTCACCCTGTTCCTTTGAGATTGAGTATAACACACTGCCTATGTATGCAGCAATCTGATATCAAGGTATTTTGAGATTCAAAATTTTTTTTTTTTTTTTGAGACTCAAGGTTTTTTTTTGAGACTCGAGTTTTTTTTTTGGAAATAAAAAAGTAGATTGACCATAATAAGATAGCATCCATGTACTATATATATAGGCAGTCCTGAGGTATTCTGAGGTTTGAGGGGTTTTTTTTTCTTGGGTCTCGATTTTTTTTTTGGAAATGAATAATGTGACGGATAGACCGTCATACTGGTCGACTTTGCGGACGGGTTTCATTGACATCGAGCCCTCCAAAGCTGTGACCTCGTGGCATGCGCCCTGACCATGTGCGCATGAAATGTAGCACCGCCGCTGCTGACTTTAATGACCAGTGGCCACGCTGCATTTTCGTATACGATCATCCGCGCTGTAAACTATAGCCTACGCTAGCGAACGGATACAAGGGCTATCTATTGAATTGGCTTGGAACTCACCACCATGGCCAGCCGCCGCAGCTTCATCGTCTCTGGAGCCAACCAGTATTTTGGGATCCCCATGCAGTTTGAACCTGACCAACCCAGGCCTGGGGATACATAGCGTCCATCGGATAGCAATAACGCCAAATGTCGCTGTTTTCATGGGTTGGATTTTTTCGGATGATTTCCTTGTGACTTTTGAACAGGGTCTCGCAAAATAGCGGCGGCCGAAGAAGTAATCGCTACTCTTGCACCAAACATCCACCCCTCGTCGACAGTTGTGCCCGTACAACTGGACATCACCGACACAAGACTTCGGAGTTCGTTGCGGACTATCTGATATGGGTTAGATGTGCTGATAAACAAGTCAAGTAATTCCATTCCGACGCCAACAGCCTCCAGATACAGCTTTCGATTCTGCCTCGGAATCCTCAGACCATCGTTTAAAGAGACATACGAGGTGAATGTCTTCGGGACCATTGCATTCGAAGAAGCCATGCACCCACTCATGTGAGTCATGTCCAACGGCGACGCGATTATCAACGTCTCCTCCGTCTTGGGTTCCTCAGGCACTGTGTCGAAAGATGGGTGGTACAACTCTAGCAAAAATAATATGACGGTTGTGTGAGCGCTGCAAGAGACGAAAAAAGGCTCCGGCATCCGCGTGGTCTCGATATGTTCAGTAATTTTTCAAACTTGCTCTAATCATGATACTGAGGCCGTTAATTATGAAGGGACTATGATTCCTGCAGACGGGCAGTGTCAGATCATCGTGAAAACCGCGCCGGAAAAAGAGGGGAGGATGGCAATCTTTATCGTCGACAAAGGACGGAGATCTGGAGTGGTCAATTCCAGGTACGGTGCCAGTTCAGAATTCGCCGTGGGTCCTATTAGTAGTCTGTCATTTACATTTCCTTGCGCACACATCAAACCCCAGAAATATGGTTGCGGCTGGTTGCGGAAGTACGGCAGTTTGAGTATTTTGAAGTCCGCTTGGATGACTGAATTTTCCAACCACGATAGGTGTTTGGGTGGCACACCAGTTCATTCGCAGATTTCAAGCGGAGTCGTTTAACACGGTTGAATCGTGAAATTTTCAACCTATAACTGTCACGGTTGAAATAATGGATCAAGTCTGTGTCCCATTTTATCCATGCATCAGTATGGATTCTGGTTACTACGCGTTTCATTTGCTCGGACGAGAAATGCGACGCGTCGAAAATCGTGATCTACTACTATAAAAGGTGATGAAATGCGGCTCCGAACCCAACGGTGATTCATCTTGATCTGCACACCAACACTCACCAGCAACATAATCGTGTGATCATGCCAGAGGCCGCGCGTCCTTCTCAGGAACCGGTACCACCAGCATATATGTAGAGGCTCACGCTCCAACTGGTCATTCCTCTTCTATAACTATGGCGTCTACTATCAGAAGCATTCTCGTTACCGGTGCCAACCAAGGGCTCGGATACCACGCCGTCCATCAACTTGGGGCGATGAAGGACGTGCTCGTTTTATGGGTGCGTCAGGCAATTTACGTCGCGTTGGGCCGCGATTCACGAGTTTCTCGAAGGCTCTCGCAAATTAGCAGCCGCCGAAGAGGCGCGCGCGAAATTCGCATCAGATATCCATCCCTCCTCTTCTGTCGTGCCCGTTCAACTGGACATCACCGACGCGGCGTCGATCAAAAACGCGCACACATTCATCGCAGATTATCTGAAAGGTAAAAACCTCCCCGGTCTCGACGTTCTCGTCAACAAGTGCGTTATCGCGTTGGATCGCGTCAATCATTCGCCGTCTCACGAGGCACGCATCTAGCGCGGGGATCGTTGGAGCCACCTTTGAAGCTACATACGCCGTGAACGTTTTCGGCACCGCCGCCGTAACAGAGGCGATTCGCCCGCTGTTGAACAACGGGGGCGCCATCTTGAACATTTCGTCCGACCTGGGGTCTTTGCACGGGTACACACAACGCCCAGCGCCGCCAGTGTACCTGGCATACAGCTCCAGCAAGTCTGCGCTGAACTCGCTGACGGTGCAGTGGGCACTCCAGGAGGAGGAGAAGAAATCTGGCATCCGTGTGGTATCGATAAATCCTGGTTCGTTCTCGTGTGTTTTCATATTCTTGACATAATAGCGCTAACGGATGGATTAAGGATATAACGCAACAAATCTGAACAACTACGCGGGAACAATGAATCCAGCCGACGGGGCCAAGATCATTGTTGAGTCGGCGCTGGCAAAAACAGGGAAGAGCGCTGTGTTTTTCGACAAAGATGGAGAGGTAAAGTGGTGAAATAGATGAAATCTGTACTGTATGTTTTAGCCGCATCCCCTTGGGAGTTCAATCAATATGTACCTTAAAGTGCGCGTCGCACTTCCAGGAAACACTTTGAATGTGCAACCAAGTTGAATCTACTTTGTTGGTGCTCACATCTCAACTTGAACGTCAACTTGAGATGTATCTTGATTATAGCCTTGGAAGAAAATCAGCCGAGACAAATCGTCGAATCCGTCAGTTTCGCTGCTCGAAGAAACCTACGAGTGAGGACAGTCGTGCAGCCAAGTGCTCGCATGACGATCGAACCGTCACAAGTTGACCAATAAACACGGTTGAATCTGGCTCAAAATGAATTGGCTCAAGAGTGGGCTGCAGGATAACGAGGATTTTACAGCGCCTTGTCGAACCAGCAATAAATCAAGCTTGTAGGCGGATTGAGCTGTTGTTCGGACAGGTCTGGAGTCGCACGCCCATTTAGCAGGTACAATCCGCAATGTAACGAAATCAACCGTGGGATTACAAGTGATGTAACCAATAGACAAAGTTTTCTCGCCCAAAATCAGAGAATTTTCCAGCACCTCGTCGAACCAGCGGTAAGCTTGGCGGATTGGCCTTTTGTCTGAACAGGTACAGGTATCGGTTCGCGACGCAAGAATTCAAGCGTCTAGATTTTTTTCTTCGCCGGGAAACGCGGTTGTGGTTTTTGAGGGACATGATGGAATCTCAGTTAGGGTTCGACATCCCATCTCCCGTTTCATGAAGTGGATACAGGCAGCGAGTTGCAAGGTACGTTAACCACCGACCTTGCATATTAATCTGAATAGCTAGCCTTCGAAGGAGCACAACTCACTTATGATCGTATGAATTGGTGAACTTGGCAGAAATCCAGGGCGAAATGATGCTGAGGGAAAGGAAAACATAGTATTTAACCGGAGATTCCAGATCGATGAGGGATGGGCGATGCCTGATCCACAGAGGGCAGACATCCCAAATGCAACTGGCCGCAGCGCCTTTTTTATTATACGTCAGAACAGGCAAGAATTTGAACATCCACCTGATATCGAGTGTCTTTTCGAATTGTATGGGTCTTCGGAGTCGCGCTGAACGGTGAGGTCTGGGCGGCTGAGAATTCAATGATTTACAGTTCCTCGAAGACTCCGTCGGCGGTTCCAGTTCTAGAAGAACAAAACGCCTAATAGCAGTCATATAAACGAACAACCATTTTGCAGCATGAGAGTAAAAGACGAGTTTCTGGTCTGTGACAAGTCACGTTCGACTCCACCTTTCTCGAACCAATCCAATGAGTATGTCGACAATGCACCTCGCCATCGTCTTTTCCACTTATTCCTCAGCCTAGTGGACTCACCGAAAGCGCCCAACCGCTCGCCATCTATACCCCAGCCTAATGGCGTCCCTGCATCCGCCTCCGCGCCACCACCAGGCATGTCGCCCGAGCTAGAACAGACGCTCGCATTGCTCTCTTCGCACCGCGCGGTCCTCGGGTACATTCTACTTGGGCGAGGGCACCCCGTGAGCATCGTGCGTCATGCAGGTGTCGTGTTCGAGGGCGACCAGGGGAAGAAGTACGCGGGGGCGATTACACGGATCGTGGAGAGCGTGCAGGCGGGGCTGGAGGAAGTACATACTGGGGACGGAGATGCGGTGCGGAAATGCACTCGCCTCGACTAGGGGCATCGCTAATGGATATTGCTCGTGCAGGACGACCTGCGATTTCTGCGAATCCGGACAAAACGACACGAAATTATGATCTCGCCAGGTTTGTGCTCCTTCTTGCCCTTTCCAAAAAACATTCTCGACGTGCACTGAACCCCCACAGATGACCGGTACCTGCTCGCAGTACTGCACGATCCATCGACGTGACCCGCCTTACATCCTCGCCGATTTCTCTACACATCTATGGGACTCCTATTGGATAATGATAATATGTATTGCTGCTTTTGCTTATCATCGTTCTGTCTATAACCGTGCAACGCAGACCCCAGTACAATCTACGCAAACCTACCCGGGATACGTTTCGCAGTGACGGTCGGAGCTGCCGACTCATGCGACCATGCTATCATCGCGCCAGCAATGCATTTTCTGTTCAGGACGAGACAGCAGCTGGATTCTACCGATTATGGCTACAATGCTAATTGCCACCCTATGAGCGAATCCAAGATGGAATTTTGTTTTTTATTTGCGGAAATGTCTGAGCGCTCAAGTGTGGGCCATGTAGCCCGGTATGAATGCTGGGATGAAGTGTCCTTATTCTGCAATTTACACGGCCAGAACGCACCGTGAGATCATGCTGGATGCCAGCTCGAACATCATATAAACAGGCAGCAGTTGGACGTCTACTACTTCTTGGTAGACACCTACCGCTGCTTCCGACAATGGTGAGTGTCCGCCTTCCGTGTTGATTGCGACAGAGGTTCATTGTATCTGCAGAGCTCTGGCGTCGCCGTCGATCCAGACTGTTTTACACAATTCACGGCTCTCCGGGTCGACCAGCGTTTGAAGTACATTGTCTATAGCCTGAACCAAGAGAATACACAAATCGTCATCGTCGGGAAGAGCGAGTCGCAGAACTATCAGGACTTCATCGCGGAGCTGCCCAAGGCTGAGTGCAGATGGGCTGTGTACAACCTCGAGTATGAGAAAGATGGCGGAAAGAGGAAAAGGATATTTTTTTTGTCTTGGTGCGCCGCTGGTCGCATTTCTGGCGTGCGCTAACCTCGACGCCCAATAGGAAACCCGACGATGCGAAGCTCAAGGATAAGATGGTGCTCATCCTCTACGAGCGTCTTGCGCTCTTTGCTTGTCGGGATTTCGGTCGACATCAGTGGAGCAGACGATAGTGATGTTGCCTATGACACCGGTGAGACCTTTGACTTGTTCTGTCCGCAATGAGTGCTCAACGCCATGCAGTGGTGGGAATCTGTGGAGGCAAAGGACCATAAACGCTGTTATTCGCTCCATTTGAGGGGCCGCCGGGTTTCGAGTTGAATGTATATGTATACTTGAACCGCATATTCTGCCCCTCCTTCTGCGCCATAACCCAGAGAATTTGGATTCTCCCAGATTATTTTGTTAATCTATACCTTCTTCTACTGGACAGCGCCGGAAGCCGCGCCGCCACACCGGCCTCCATGCACCCAAGTGTCTGATCGACGATTTTTCTTTCCTCACAAAATTCGAGAATGAATCGCCGTCGGGACGACCTTGGACAAATCTCTTGGCTTTTTTGCATGTATGAGCAGCTATGGCGACCTCAATTCTACCTCGAATATTCGCTGCACCCAAATCACCGTCTCGCCCACCTACAAGATCGCGTCCATTGTCATCCGACATGGTTATTGTTTGGGTTAATCCCTCCCAGTAAAATAAATTACCCGATCTTAACGCTACATATTCTCTATGCACAGATTCTGGACAAGCTTAAGCGCACCGCGCATCGCACACCACACCATCATCACTAACCCTCCAGAATCCCCACACTCCTCCACCGCTCCCACAGCAGCCCCACGCCGACCGGCGCATTCGGCTCCCCGCGGATATCGCGCTCCTCAAAGAGGTGGTACTGCGCACCGAAGGCGAGAAAGTGCGCAAAGAGCGAGTTGAAGTGGGGCTCGGCGCGGAGGTGGAGGATGTGCGGGTAGTGCGCGTGGTAGAGGTGCGCAAAGACGCGCAGGAGCTGGATGTACACGTCGTGCACTGTCCGGTGGAAGTTCTCGTCGAACGGCTTGCCTGAGGGGATGAAATAAATTTGGGGTCAGCGTACGTAGATCGAGCATGCACGCAGACAAATAAGGAGAAAAACTGGATGCTAATCCAGGCCTCAAAGGTGACTGTGAGAGGACTATGTCGGCCCGAAGGGATACACAAGCACCCTTCTTTTAACGAAAAGAAGAAAAGACATAAAATGAAAGGGGGCACGCACTGTCCTTTGTGGGAAAAACGTTCTCGTCGTCGAGGAGGTTCTGGACGGTGGACATGACCGAGTCGATGTAAGTCGGTGCGGACAAGGACACCTTCTTGCGGTCCTGCATCCAGACGTAGTTCAATCTACAGAACAGATTCAGCATGTCGCGTGCCGCACCAATCGCGCGGTAATCGCGCTGCACACCAACGACCTACGTTGGGCCCGCCGACATAGTGGGGCAGCTCTGCTGCGTACAGCACTCGGTCAGGCATCCGTAGAATTCGTTCAGGTTCGTGTAAAAGTCAAAGACTGTGCTCCCCCTCAGCTCAGCGTGCAATCGATCTGGTGCGGGCTCACTGTTGACGGCAACCCATTCGTTTGGGTCTACATACTTTGGCTGCATCACAATCGTCTTGAAGTTGCCCTTGACGAGCGCAGCGTCGGAGAAGGGGCGGGAAAGATACAGCGGTTTGGGTCCGGCCAGGCCGCCGGGCGAGGGCGGCTCGGACCCTGTCGAGTTCTTGCGACCCAATGTCCCGCTTGGCTCTGGTGACCGCTTGGCTCGTGGCTGCCCACCCGCGCGATTCCTGCGAGAGAATCGCTGAGATATGAGAGGAGCAAGGAGGGATCGTTACTGACTTGAAAAAAGACATATGGGAGCAGGATGGGGGCGAGAGCAGAGATGTTAATACAACTGCTAGCGACCGTTTATGCTGTGACAGCTGAAGCGATCGTCAATGCCCGAATTGGGCGACAGAAATCCTCTTGTGGCGCATTATTGGGCGTGAAGCTCGAAGATACAATTTAGGGCAAAAAATCGTAGGATTTTCCGTCTAACTAAACGTCTAAGTAATTCCACCCAACCCAATTTCCATACGACGAATGCTATTATACAGAGCTAGCTACCCAAGCCCAGCTCGAGTACCGCATTGTTCGCGTAACCAGGTATAAAACGAAAGCAGGGGCGGGCAACACGTAAAATGCGCGCTAATCAACCTCCTAAAATGCCCATCCCCTTCCACCTCTCCCACAACGAGCCGACCCCGACGGGGGACGATGACGACCCTTTCAGGTCCTTCATCTCGAGCAGCTCAAACTCGCTGCCGAACGCGAGGAAGTGTGCAAAGAGCGAGTTGAAGTGCGGCTCGGAGCGCAGGTGGAGGATCTGCGCGTAGTGCGAGTGGTAAATGTGCGCGAAGACGCGCAGGAGCTGGCGGTAGATGTGCTTTACGGTGGAGGGGAAGGAGGGGGGAAACTCTTGGCCTGGGAAGAGGGTTTTAGTAAGGTAAAAAGAGCGAGAAAGCGAGTAGAGGGGCCAGAAGGGAAAGTAAATCAGCCGCCTGCAGCGGATCCACGTCGCTGGGCCAGCGAGGCGTAGTTCCACCCGTCGCCAAAGGCAGGCATGCCCTCACGAGCCTTTCGTATTCGACAGCTATCAGCGATGGAGGGTCGTACAACTCCCGCTGATTGTTGGCAACAAAGTTGCTTCCTTCGTGCCAAGAATGTAGCGGGTACTCACTGGACTTTGTGGGAAAGACATTATCGTCGTCGAGCATATTCTGAACCCAGGTCATCACGTAGTCAATGTACGTGGGCGCGGGCAGATGCACATGCTTGCGGTCCTGGTTGATCCACGTGTAATTTAATCTGAGGTGGCCGAACAGTCAGCGCGGAGAAATTGTACGGCAGCATAAACAAACGTACGTCGCTCCGGCGGACATCGTGGGGCAATTTTGCTGCGTGCAGAACTCTGTGAGGACACCATAAAACTCGTTCAGGTTGGTGTAAAAATCGAACACTGGGGAAAATAGAGCAGCAGCAGCGGATACTTGGATACGCACTGAAAACATCGAGTCAAAAAAATATTAATAAGAAAAATGCCGACGACACGACCTGTTGACCGCGACCCACTCCATATATCGACGTATTTGGGGAGCATGACTATTGTCTTGAAGTTTCCCTTGACGAGCGCGGCCTCAACAAAGGGGCTGCACAGGTAGAGCGGCTTCTGCTGTTGGGGTGGTTGCTGCGGCGTCCCTTTAATCGCCTGCGCCTCGGGGGGAAACGTGGCCGATGTGGGGGTCGGTGAACGCTTCGCATTGCGCGGTGCGCGGGTCATCGAGCGCCTACATCCCAAGTCAATGGATTGTCCGGGGTAAGATGACCATCCGCGGCAACACCACTGACCCAATCGAATTGAAAAAAGTAGACATGGTGGCGAGAGCGTGAAGAGACCCAGCCGTACACGCCGCAGCCTGAAATATATGGTGTGACCGAGGAAAACGAGGTGCGAGATGAGGGAACGAGCCAAAGAGTGCGATCAACCCTTCGCCGATCGCGGCACGTGGCTGCTTGATCCCGTCATTACTCTCTTTTTGTTCCTGCCAAGTTCGCCTCGTTGCTCAATTTCCGTGGATGCAGGCGATAAAAAATCGATATTGGAGTCTACTTTACCAGAAATTATCTGGCTCGCCCTGTTCAAGAAAATACCCTTTCTAGCGCTCACTTGATAATTCGTACGCCTTGCACTCATCCCGGGACTCGTCATTCAAGCTTCTTTGAATTCTCGCCGGTCCGAAAGCACCTGGGCCGCTGTGGCGTGAAAACATCGTACCTTCTCAATGACTGGGTAAATTATTCACAGGCGCGAGTTGTGCCCTCGAGATATCTGAGCAGGAAGATCGCAGTGACAAGCAAGAACCCAAGAGCCGAGAAATGAGGCTCTACATTCAGTGAATTACGCGGCCTCTGGTATGATCACACAGTTAGTTGGTTGGATCCTTCATTTCTTTCAAGGTTACTAGGGCATATCGCCACCACGCGGATACTGGAGCCTTTCCTCCGCTCTTTCAACGCCCAACATAACCGTCAAATTATTCAGTGCGCTTTTGCTGGAGTGGTACGGGCCGCCTTGGACATGATACTACGTTCGCGCCGCCGTTGGACATGAATGGGCGTCATTCACCTCCTATGTTTCTCTAATCAAGGGCCCGGGAGTGACGACTGCGACGCTGAAGTGAACACTGTCAGGAGGCCGTCATTGGTGCTGGGATGGATTCGACTGACTTGTTTATCAGCATATCCAACCCAGAGATATCATTGGATTTCAGCGCTGACTCTTGAGCCAATTCATTTTGGGCCAGAAACTGTGTTTATTGATTGCGGCGGTTCGATCGGTATGCGAACACTTGGCTGCACGGTTGTCCTCGCGCGTAGGTCTCTTCAAGCAGCGAAACTGACGGATTCGACGATTTGTCTCGACTGATTTTCTTCCAAAGATACATCTCAAGCTGACGTCCGAGTTGAGATGTTAGCACAGCAAAATAGATTCCACTTGGTTACCCAGAAGTACAACGCGCACGTCAAGGTACATATTGATTGAACACCCAAGGAGATGCGGCTAAAACATACAGTAAAGATTTAATCTACTTCACCACTTTATCTCTCCATCTTTGTCAATAAACACGGCACTCTTCCCTGTTTTTGCCAGCGCCGACTCGACAATGATCTTGGCCCCGTCCGCTGGGTTCATTGTTCCCGCGTAGTTGTTCAGATTTGTTGCGTTGTATCCTTGATCCATCCCGTCAGCGCTATGTCAAGAATACAAAAACACACGAGAACGAACCAGGATTTACCGATACCACACGGATGCCAGATTTCTTCTCCTCCTCCTGGAGTGCCCACTGCACCGTCAGCGAGTTCAGCGCGGTCTTGCTGGAGCCGTATGCCAAGAAGACCGGCGGCGCTGGGCGTTGTGTGTACCTGTGCAGCGACCCCAGGCCGGACGAGATGTTCAGAATGGCGCCTCCGTTGTTCAAGAGCGGGCGAATCGCCTCTGTTATGGCGACAGTGCCGAAGACGTTGACGGCGTACGTAGCTTCAAAGGTAGCTCCCACGATCGCCGCGCTGAATTTATATCTAGTGAGACGAATAATTGACGCGACCCGACGCGATAACGCACTTGTTGACTAGAACATCGAGACCGGGGAGGTTTTTCCCTTTCAGATAGTCCGCGATAAATGTGTGCGCGTTTTTGATCGACGCCGCGTCGGTGATGTCCAGTTGTACAGGTACGACGGAAGAAGAGGGATGAATCTCTGATGCAAATTTCGCGCGTGCTTCTTCGGCGGCTGCTAATTTGCGAGAGCCTTCCGGAGAAAGTCGTGAATCGCGGCCCAACGCGATATAAATTGCCTGCCGTACCCATAAAAACGAGCACGTCCTTCGTCGCCCCAAGTTGGTGGACGGCGTGGTATCCGAGCCCTTGGTTGGCACCGGTGACGAGAATGCTTCTGGTAGTAGACGCCATAGTGATAGGAGAGGAAGACCAGGTGGAGCGTGAACCTCTACATATATGCTGGTGGTGCCGGTTCCTGAGAAGGACGCACGGCCTCTAGTAATAGTATGATCACACGACTATGTTGGTGTGACTCGTCGCCGTGCGCATTCTACGCAGAACGCGTGATGACCAGAATTCATACCAATGCAGGATGGGATGCAGACTTTATCCATTATTTCAACCGTGACAGTTGTAGTTGAAAATTTCACGATTCAACCATGAAATCCCTGAGAATGAACTGGACTTTTCCGCAGCTCTCCCGGTCTCGTGAAAGCCCTGTCGACCGGGACAGCAATGTACAATAGGCTAACAACAAGTTATTTCCCCCAAACCGTGTCTTTTGGTACTAGCACCATGCACGACCCAAATATCATTTCCTGCTCCCGCGGTACCAAATCCATCATTGGGGATCGCAGCTTTTCTAGGAGCGTGTCAATGTTGCTGTCCGACACAACCATGTCGTCCTCGTCGTCCTCTTCGTCGTCGGAGCCTATTTCTGCTCCCCCGCACATCCAGACTATGTCACCTACAAATTTATGTAGAAGGAAATTTTTTTGGTTGATGTCGGTAATCATGGTGTTGGAGCGGGGCCGAAGAGGTGCGTCAAGAAATTCTCCGGGTTCGTGACAATGTTTGATACGGTCGTTGGTGACCATCCTCAACTCAGGTCGGGGGTCACCCGGACCGGTGCGGCCACGAATCATGATCTGTATCGATATTCATTCACTGCATCGCGTGGAACGAAAAACTGTACTTCGCCATTACTGGTCCACTCAAGATGGAGTTGGAAAGCGCCGAATAATTCCTGCACTGATGGCTGCGCCAAGAAGGCGTTGTCGATGCTGTCGCTCACCCAGCCATCGCAGTTGATACCTGTGAGCGCCTTGACAAGTGCAAATGACTGATCCGTACAAAGTCAGAGCATAGAAAGGAAAGGAAAATTGGATGACGAACGCCATCACCCATTTGAAATGGCAGTCCATGGACCACCTGAAGCTTCTTCACCGCGAGCTCGGATTTTTGTACAGCGGTGTTGCCTGTTTTCAAACGCGCGACGCCAGTCAAACGGCATTTGACATCCCGTAGCCGGACCTACAGACAACAGAGTAAGTTCGACATCAGGGACTTGAAACTTAGACATGCCTGATCTACGACTGTCGTGTTGCGAGCCAGACCAGTGTCCATTGGAGTCTTGACAGCAGACGCTGTACGGGCCTCCGACCGAACTTTCACAATGTCAGACACTGATATAAGCGGATTGACGAAAGAACTCACCGAATTCCACGAGAGCAAGCATTTCAGAGGCCAGCTCCTCTAAAGCCCAACGTTGCGGGAAGATTATTTTGCGAATAAATTCTTGTTGCTCATGCGCGGCGTCATATGAGGTCCGGAGGGGTGCGAGGGCACTACGGTCGACGGTGATACACGCTTCCAGATAAGCCCTCGCCTTCTCTTTCTGTTCGGGATCCGCTGTACACGCGTAGCGCGCCCTGGTCTTTCGTGTGTACTTGTAGAACTCGCGGTCGAATGCATACTGCTGAATGTAGAGCAGTGCAGCATGAAGATACACGGCAGGAGAAAGCCCATCAAGGGCTAGAGGAATAGGCGGGGGGTCGGTGATTCCTGGTTCCGCGGGCAGCAGTAGGAACTTTAAAAGAGAATTAATATGTTCTTCTGGAGACATAGGAGGGCGGGCGTGGCGATGCAGATATTTGGCTATGTTTGGCTACCCAGGTGCGCCTACGATTCCCGTATCTTCAAGTTTTGAATTTTCTGACTTCGGAAGGGATGATGAGACGAGGACCTCGCGGGCCAAGCACGCGCTAGGCTCTTGGTCTCCAGCACGCGCGAGAGACAGTCCGTGCGTGCTGCCCCGGCTGCTCCTCGTCGACGGCGCATCAGGGTCGCTTGGGCGCTGGTTGGAACTCGAGCGAGGTACTCACACTTGGCCCGGCGCACAAATCCAAGTACGGCCCCGCCCGCGCGTCAAATTCCACCACTTGTCCTTCCTGGCGACTCTCTCGTCTATTCTCGATTGCGTGTAGCGACAATTGGGCGCGCGTTCGTCACGTCTGCAAACACGCCGTCGCCCGCGGCCGCGTCTTGACCTCTTTCTTGATGAGCGTGATTTTGTGTCGATTTTGCATCCAGATTCCATTTTTTGACCTTGAAATCGTCGGATACGAGCAGTCAAACGGAGGTTGTCACAAGATGCAACTTGTTTATCCTTGTTGAACGTGGTTTCATTCCGAATGGCTGTCTCCGAGTCGAGCTACTGTCACGGAAAGTATCCGACCGCTAGCATAACTGAGTTTACAACACAGCGCTATACTTGTTGAACGCGGCTTCATTCCGACTGGTTAAGCGGGGCTCCGAGTCGGGTCTTTCTCTGCCGGCTACTGTCACGGAAGGTATCCGACCGCTGGCGTAATTGGTGCTTCAAGTCGTCCTGCACTGGCCATTTCTCCAGAGGTCCTTCAAGTTGAGACGACGATCTCATTACCAGTTCCTTCACGTGGGCGGCGTGCTCAGGCCTCGGAATGCCCACCGTTCATCAGCTTGCGTCCACTCCTGATGTTCTTGTCTTCATGGTTATTAACATCGGAGTTTACAACACAACGCTATAGGCAGAGCACCCGAGTGGGCCTCCGTAACTCCATGGTGCGTTCTGCTGATTCATGTTGATCTTACGTCTCAGTACTCTCATTCCATACAGTGATTTTATCCTATGAATTACCCGTTTAACGATCAATCATGCCAGAGGCCGCGCGTCGCTCTCAGCAGTCGGCACCCACCAGTATATAGAGGTTGGCGCTCCAAGTGGTTTTGATTCATCTTTCCTCTCCGAACCTCTACTGCCATGGCCTCCACTATCAGAAGCATTCTCGTTACGGGTTCCAACCAAGGGCTCGGATACCACACCGTCCACCAACTTGGAGCGACGAAGGACGTTCTCGTCTTCATGGGTGCGTGAGGCAACTCACGTCGCGTTGGGCCGCGATTCACGTATTTTTTGGAAGGCTCTCGCAAATTAGCAGCCGCAGAAGAGGCGCGCGCGAAATTCGCGTCGGAGATTCATCCCTCCTCCTCCGTCGTGCCCGTACAACTGGACATCACCGACGCCGCGTCGATAAAAAATGCACACACCTTCATCGCAGACTATCTGAAAGGAAAAAGCCTCCCCGGTCTCGACGTTCTAGTCAACAAGTGCGTTATCGTGTCGGGTCGCGTCAATTATTCGTCTCACTAGATATAAATTCAGCGCGGCGATCGTGGGAGCTACCTTTGAAGCTACGTACGCCGTCAACGTCTTCGGCACTGTCGCCATAACAGAGGCGATTCGCCCGCTCTTGAACACCGGGGGCGCCATTCTGAACATCTCATCGGGCCTGGGGTCGATGCACGCGTTCACACAACGCCCAGCGCCGCCAGTGTTCTTGGCATACGGCTCCAGCAAGTCTGCGCTGAACTCGCTGACGGTGCAGTGGGCACTCCAGGAGGAAGAGAAGAAATCTGGCATCCGTGTGGTCTCAGTAGATCCAGGTTCGTGCTTGGGACTTCCGTATTTTTGGACATAGCGCTAATGCATCGAATCAAGGATTCAGCGCAACGAATCTGAACAACTACGCGGGAACAATGAACCCAGCGGACTCGGCCAAGATCATTGTTTCGTCGGCACTGGCAAAGGAGGGGAAGAGTGCCGTGTTTTTCAACAAGGATGGAGAGGTCAAGTGGTGAATCCGAACTCGACTATGTATATTTCCGAAATCCAATTCAGAGTTGAAAAATACGCTGGAAAGCTTTGCATTGGCGTTGTACTTTGAGGGAATATCCTCGGACCGCGTTGTTGCAGCGGGATTTATGATCAAGCAATTTGGAGAACCAACAACAGATGCATCTGACAGCAAGCAGTCTGTTACCATTTTCCTTAGACGAACTTGCCCGAAATTCTATGTCACTGCGGCGACACCTGAATTCACCATTCCATATCTCCGTCCTTGCTAATAAAGATAGCCGTCCTGTCCTCTTTTTGGTGCAAAAGTAGCAATGGTTTCTTCAACCACGGCTATTTTGCGAGACCCTGTTCGAAAGCTAGAGGCAAGCTGTCCGAAAAAAAATAGTCCAAGGTTCTGCCTACCCATGAAAATAACTACAGAGCCATTGGCTCTCGGTAGCTGCGCTCCTGTTGGGCTACTTCAGATGTTATCTTTCGGACCCCCAGTAGTTCTGTAGATGGGTCGCGGCCGCGCTCCGTCTCCCTCCGACCTGGACTTTCCCGCAGCTCTCCTGCTGTCTCGTGAAAGCCCCGTCGGCCGGGACAGCAATGTACAATAGTCTTACAACAAGTTATTACCCCCAAACCGTGTCTTTGGGTACTAAGACCATACGTGACCCAAACATCATTTCCTGCTCCCGCGGTACCAAATCCATCATTGGAGATCGCAGCTTTTCTAGGAGCGTGTCAATGTTGCTGTCTGACACAACCATGTCGTCCTCGTCGTCCTCTTCGTCGTCGGAGCCCATTTCTGCTCCCCCGCACATCCAAACAATATCCCCCACAAATTTTTGCAGAATAAAATATTTTTGATCGATGTCGACGAGCGTGGTGTCGAGACGGGGTCGAACAAGAGTGTCGAGGAACTCTCCCAGGTCGTCACACAAGCGGCGGCGGTCGTTGACGATGGACCCCAAAACAGGCCAAGGGTCACCTGCGCCGGTGCGGCCACGGATGACGATCTGAATCAAATATTCATCCACTACATCGCGTGGAAAGAAAACACTGTACTTGATCTTCAGTCACCCACTCAAGATAAAGCTGGAAAGAACCGAAAAGTACATGGACTGATGGCTGCGCCAAGAAGGCGTTCTCGATGCTGTCGGTCACCCAGCCCTCGCATTTGATGCCTGTGAGCGCCTCAACAAGTGCAAGTGACTGATCCATAGAAAGTCAGAGTATGGAAAGGAAAGAAAAGAATAGATCACGAACGCCTTCGCCCATTTGGAGTGGTAGTCCATGGACCACCTGAAGTACCGGGGCTGTGGGCTGCCTCGCGTGTCGGGGTAGGGCTTTTTGGGCGGTGGTGTCAGCTTTCGCGCGCGCGACCCCAGTCAAACGGCACTTTACATCCCGTACCCGGACCTACAGACAACAGAGTAAATTTGACATCAAGGACTTGGAACTTGGAGATACCTGGTCCACGACAGTCATTTTCCGGGGTAAGCCAGTGTCCATTGGCGTCAGGACAGCAGAGGCTGTTCGGATCTCCCATCGAACTTGCACAATCTCAGACGCTGACAAACTGACTGACGAAAGAACGCACCCAATTCCACGAGGGCGAGCATCTCGGACGACAGCTCTTCTAAATTCCAACGCCGCGGGAAGATGATTCTGCGAATAAATTCCTGCTGCTCGTGGGCGGCGTCATACGAGCCGGAGGTCCGGAGGGGTGCGAGGGCGCTGCGGTCAACATTTATACAAGCTTGCAGATAGGCCCGCGCCTTCTCCTTCCATTCGGAATCTGCCGTATACGAGTAGCGCCCCCTAGTCTTCCGATTATATTTGTAGCATTTGCAGTCGAATGGATACTGCTCGACGTAGTGCAGCGCAGCGTCAAGATACACCGCAGCAGGAAGCGCATCGAAAATCACAGGGACAGGGGGTGGCTCGGTGAGTCCTGGCTCCGCGGGCAGCAGTAGGAACTCAGAAAGAGCATTTTTCGCAAGTTCTTGCGTAGACATAATAATAGGAGAAGTGGCGGCCGTGGCGATGCAGATGTTTGGTTCCACCCCCAGGTCCAAACACAGCGCCTGCATTCACGTTCTCACTCGAGTTGCCGAAGCAGCGGTTATAATTGTAGCTGACGGGCGGCCCATACGAGGATACTCATGTTGAATTCACGGCGTAGGCGCTTGAAGTAAAAGTTTGACGCGTCGCTTGCGACCCGCCAACGCTGAGGATCCCGGGCGAGGAACTGCGAGGAACGCAAATGCCAAAAGTATCCTCAACGTTGCTTCACATGGAGACTGAAGAGTCCTCGGACGACGGCCGCTCGGGCAAGCTGGGCATAGGGAGCCCGTACTCGTTGATACCCGAGTTTGTGACGAGGCCGTAGGAAGAGACCGACGAACGATCTTGTCTTGCGTGGGGCAAGGGTTTATTGCTCGCAACGGGCGCTAACGGGTGGTAGAATGCAGGTCGATTATGGAATTCAAAGCCCCGGCGTACTTCCTCGAAGGAGTCGAACCTGTAAAGCTGATCCGCGAGCGAGAGACCTGGAGTTCGAGCCGCTCGAGGTCGTTGGTGGCGGCGTCAAGAAGCGTCTTGTGGGTGAAAGCGCGTTTGGGCACTGGCTGGAACTGGAGCATCGGTGTCGACGGCAGAGCGAAGAGGGTGGGAATTTAAACGTCGCGGCGTCCGTAGCATGATTGGAGGCAACTGCTACAAGATAGGCGAACTGGAAGCACAGACTGGTAGGACATTCGTCCCGTCAAACAACAATCAAGCCGGCAAAGTCGCAGGTGGTGGCGGCGTGCGGTGAGCTCGTAAGATGCCCCATCGCTGTTTATCCTTGTTGAACGGGGCTTCCTTTACCTCGACTCCCAGTGGTTGCCCAGTGGCGTAACTGGTGCTTCAAATTGTCGTGCACTGGCCACTTCTCCAGAAGTAATGAGACTACATGTTCGAGGGTGACTTCCCGGCCGCGTAACAACGAAGAAAGAGCCAGCACAGCTTGCGCATTGAGCATAAAATTAAGCGCGGCCCTCCAGCCGCTTGCGTGCCAGTACGCATCGAAGGCACAACATCGGCTTCGGGAAGTGGTGTTTTGGGCCGTCGGTCATGATGGTCAGATAAACCTTCTTCTCCCGAGCGTTTCGCAACCAACTTTTAGATTCTGCGGATTCAAATGTTTTTTGGACTCTGAGATCCATATCATCTCCGGCGATGCTTGACGATGGGACAACACAACACATGGCTCACCCACCGAGCGAGCTGAATTTTCGGCTCTCTGGTTCTGCCGGTCCCGCTGGATCAACCATTTCATTGCATTGTCCAAATATTGGGCCTAGTCGGGCAAAATATAAACATTGGGCCCAATTTGCTCTCGAAATCTCCCACAGGACAGCGATTGCAGCGGACAGTACATCCTTTTAATCCGGAGCCACATAGGCGGGCAATACATTCATCTCCCACAACGACGTTCTACGTTCTATCATGGTCTATGAGCGCAGCATTCTCGTAACTGGGTCCAACCAAGGAAATTCGCCATCTACTTTTCACCACATCTAGCGACTATCTGACATTATTCAAGGCCTCGGAATGCACACCGTTCATCAGCTTGCGTCCACTCCCGGCGTTCTTGTCTTCATGGGTGCGCAAAAAATCTCACCTCGTACTCGAATGGCGCTAAAGCCCAATAGGGTCCCGCAAAACCGAGGCAGCGGAGGAAGCGCTCACTAAATTCGCATCGGAAGTCCACACCTCTTCCACTGTCATACCAGTTCAACTGGATATCACCGATGATATTTCCATCAAGGCTGCGTATGTCTTCGTCGTTGAATGCCTCAAGAATAACGGTCTCGAGAATCTGAATGTCTTGGTCAACAAGTGAGTTTCTCTACGACATGGTGGTTTGCAGACCCATCAAATTTTTCAGCGCTGCCATCGGCGTTCATACCTTCAAAGAGTCATACGAGGTGAACGTATTTGGCACCGTTGCTGTGACCGAGGCGTTTCGCCCGCTCCTCGGCCACGGTGGCACGATCCTCAACGTCTCCAGCGGCCTTGGCTCCATTTCCGCGTACACCAAGAGGCCTGCTCCGCTTGTCTTTCCGGCTTACGCGACGAGTAAATCTGCACTCAACGCATTGACGGTGCAGTGGGCACTGCAGGAGGAGCAGAAAGGCTCTGGGATTCGTGTAATCTCGGTAGACCCCGGTCCGTGTCCGTCTCGGGCTTGCTTGTTCAATCCACACTCAACCTATTATATTTCAAGGACACACCCGAACGAACTTCAATAAATTCACTGGTGGTGTGCCGCCTGAGAATGCGTGCAAGGTTATCGTCAAGGCTGCTTTGGAGAAAGAAGGGAGGACGGCCGTGTTCATCAACAAGGACGGAGATGTAGCCTGGTGATATTTATGACGACTTCGTTCAAGTTCATTCAGAATTGATGCGCAGCTCCTCCTGTCTTTGATGGTCCCAGAAAATCGTCGTGGGATTGAGCTTTGATCAAGCGCCAATATATTCGACACAATCTTGGAACTTAGCCTCGACAAGTTCATTTTAGGGCTTCCTCCAACTGATGAGTTAGAAACAAAAGGTGCTCCTCCGCGTAACAAGGTTTCAGGCTGGATGTGGGGTGAATGACCCTGGCGCTGCAGCTCCGCCGCAATGTGTTTGTTATGGACTGAGATCATTTCATCGAGGAAGAAGTTGTACCTAGCAAAAGATAAATCAGTCGGAAATTTATGCGAAGACTGTGACAAACTTGATTACAGCCATGTCTTGAACTACGTTTTGGAATTTTCCGAACAAAACATTTGCCTGCTCTGCTGCCGAAGAATTAAAGACCCATTTCCCTTCAGCATTGATAAGTTCTCGAAAACATGCAGGATTGCAATGCACTTGACAGAAATTGTTGGTTGCCAAGTGCTTGCATTTGAAATGGAATACATTGACAGGGAGGCCGACATGGTCAAAATAATGATCATCGCATGCTTTTAAATGCTTGAGAAATGAGCAGTTGTTATCGTAGAAAATGTACGACGCAAGGGCTCCGGGAAATTCCGGTGGAAAAGTAGCTTTCAGAAATATCTGTAAGACGCAAATGTGAATCCATATACTAGACAACAAGCTGTGCTGAAGTTTGACCTTGACGCCTGAAACCCCTTCAGAGCCAAACATAGTAGCTCGCGAGATAATAATTCCGCAGCACCGAACAAACAATTGCTCATTGTGAGTCCAGCTTCGAGCAAGTCGGCCTTTGACCTTGCTGGTGTTGGAAGAAGCGTCAACGGTCTGGTGGATATTGTCATCGGACTGCAAGTTATCGGAAGCGAGAGGAACATCAGAAATGGTAGTATTTCGAAGTTGTGCGCGCAACTGAAACATGGCCGAGTTCTTCTCTTCAGCATGAGTCTGGAACTCCCGGTGAGACTCAATTGTGCAGGTTCGGAAGCCTGGCTCTGCTGCAGCGTTGCACCCGATGATGCAGCACTCTTTGAGAAGATCGGCTATGAGAAAGGCAAAAATGATCGCGTTGAGTAGGCAGCGCCTCCTGGCAATCGTGGACAGAGCAGCGCAGATGGTGGACATTGACCCCATCGTGAACACCAGCGGTCATGCGGTCTGGAATATTAATGTGAGATTGAAATGTGACCAATCCAAGAAAACAAAAGATTTACACCAGTTACCGTCCTCGCCTTGATAGATCTTCATACACCGATCACACGTGTGAGCCCACATTGGCTGTCCAGTTCCGGCCATTCTTGCATTCCTCTCTGCCATAGCTTCATCGAAACGATGATTCTGATACCCGTGGTGCGGTAAGACCAGAGTCTCTCGGTGGGTCTCCTTGTCTTGTAGGAGGGCATGAAGGATGAATGAATCAAGAACAATTTCGCCGGTGAGATCGCGACTGAGTCTGGAGCCATTAGGCAGATTGGAAGTCGCTTGAGTCATGTTGTAGACGCGAGCAATGCCCTCACTAGTGCTGCTAATTGATACAGATGAGTGTTAAAAATGTGGGTCATCATGGTGGAGCATACTGTTCCAGAGCCATTTGAACAGTAATGAACCGGCACAGTGCAGGGTCAATATAAGTAGACTCGGTGACATGAATATATCTTGGAGATTGTTGTGAATAATATTGTCGTCTAGCATCATCTTGACTGGCATCGCAAACATAGTAATTGTTGTAGTAGCGGATATGGCATGCTTTAAATAAGGTATTGTTTGTCAACCTACAGCGAGAAAAGAAACACAGAACGAACCTCTGCAGTACAATGACTTAGAAAAAATAGGTAGAACACCGTGATTGAGTGTGAACAGCCTTGCTTCAACAACACTGGGTTCTTTGAGAGTCGAGTTACAAGTCAGACAGGAAGAGACTGGAGGCACAAGAGGCTCGGCTCCTGGAACCAAAAAAATTAATAGTGTGTTGAGCTGATATGAGAAATACCTGTCGAGTTTGAAGCAGAGTGAATTCGGAAAAGATCGTCCAATGAAGTAGGAGTACCTTCAGTATGAGCGGCCGCGGCAAGGTCACTGAAGGCAGACCACATGAGTTGGATTTGACTGGTGTCATGCTGAAGAACAGATGCGACAAAGTCTGACACCAGAGCAGGAAGGGATGCAGGCAAGGGTTGGCCAGGCGGTACAATTTCAGGCCACAACCGATGAGTTATTTCGAAGAATCGTTGAATGTGAATAAATTGGAGGTTTTGTAGCAATGATTGGTGAGCCACCAGCCTTTGGATAACACGGAACGCAATCTCGGTGGTTGGCATTTCAAGATCGCAAGATCAAATCGACAGGTGTGGGACTAAGACTGCTGACGCTGTCGATAAAGAAGCGCCAGATACATAGGCCCGGGGAAAAACATCTGCGGTCTTTTGCCCAGGGAGATTTCTGTGCACGCAGTTCACTTCTGGAAATCATGTAGGGGGATATGCCCTGGTGTATTCATGGTCGGTCTATCCCATCTGCAGTTTCTGGCTCAGGAGATCAGTCTCGGATGATCCGCCGGGGGCAATCATCCTCGGGCAATCGTGTCCTGGTGAATACGTAGAGGGGAATACATACACTGTTATACCTAGGAGGATTGAGCTTGAGGGAAAGGGGCGGCGCCTATTTGGCTGCCACCATTTCCCTGCTGGGTTACTTTCAGTTCTTACTACTACAGGCTGGTGAATGAAAAATGACTTCAAATGCCCTGTGGCATCGCCAAAAGAGTTGTTATAAACCGCTAGTATATTCTGAGGGGAGTGTCACAGGGGAATCTACTTGACGGGAATACCTGGAGGGAAAGTCGTTGACCTAAGCAGCTGCGAGCGTTGACCGACACGGAAAGATTTGAAGGCAGAGGTCCACCATCAGTCTACGCAAGTCCACCATCACGTCCACGATCAATTTGATCCCAGTACCTTCAATGAATTGCGTCGCGATGTGCGCTGATTCATCAAAGTTGACCTTGGATCCCTTTATCCAACCGACTAGCCGTGTAATGATTACGTAATCATGACAGGCCACGCGTTGACCAGCATGTAGAGGCTCACTTGAGGCTCACGCTCCAACTGGTCATTCCTCTCTATAACTATGGCGTCTACTATCAGAAGCATTCTCGTCACCGGTGCCAACCAAGGGCTCGGATACCACGCCGTCCACCAACTTGGAGCGACGAAGGACGTGCTCGTTTTTATGGGTGCGTCAGGCAATTTACGTCGCGTTGGGCCGCGATTCACGAGTTTCACGAAGGCTCTCGCAAATTAGCAGCCGCCGAAGAGGCGCGCGCAAAATTCGCATCAGAGATTCATCCCTCCTCTTCTGTCGTGCCCGTTCAACTGGACATCACCGACGCCGTGTCGATCAAAAACGCCCACACGTTCATCGCAGACTATCTGAAAGGGAAAAACCTCCCCGGTCTCGACGTTCTCGTCAACAAGTGTGTTATCGCGTTGGATCGCGTCAATCATTCGCCGTCTCACGAGGCACGCATCTAGCGCGGGGATCGCCGGAGCCACCTTTGAGGCTACATACGCCGTCAACGTTTTCGGTACCGCCGCCGTAACAGAGGCGATTCGCCCGCTCTTGAACAACGGGGGCGCCATTCTGAACATCTCGTCCGGCCTGGGGTCTCTGCACGGGTATACACAACGCCCGGCGCCGCCAGTTTACCTGTCGTACAGCTCCAGCAAGTCTGCGCTGAACTCGCTGACGGTGCAGTGGGCACTGGAGGAGGAGGAGAAGAAGTCGGGGATTCGGGTTGTGTCAATATGCCCTGGTTGGTGCTCGTGTCATTTTTTTTTGGATCTAAGCGCTAATGGGATGGATCAAGGATTCAACGCAACGAATCTGAACAACTACACGGGAACGATGAACCCAGCGGACGGGGCCAAGATCATTGCCGAGTCGGCGCTGGCAAAGGAGGGGAAGAGTGGCGTGTTTTTCAACACGGCAGGAGAGGTGAAGTGGTGAACTTGACTGTGTATGTTTCCGAAATACCATTCAGAGTTGAAAAACAAAGTGTCGCCGGCGTACTTGGAGATTTTTGGACGGCGTTGTTACAGCCGGATTCGTTCATCATCGGGTAATGAGGACAGTGTCATCGTTCGAGACAAATCATGAAATCTTTCTGCTTTTGCTGCTTGAATCATTCAAATCACCCTGGTTTAGAAATTGAATCCATACTCGTAATCGCACGGGTGAGCCAAACCATTCTGGCGGTTTACATCCCAGCCTCGGTTGTCTCACCATGTATAAACCCACTGTCGAACAAAATAATTCAGAGCCCAACCTCGGCATGATCGCCGCATTGGGTATGTGCATATTACTCGCCAGTTCTCGGATCCACCAACATGTACACGAGCTCTGGGATTCGTGTAATCTCGGTAGACCCCGGTCCGTGTCCGTCTCGGGCTTGCTTGTTCAATCCACACTCAACCTATTATATTTCAGGGACACACCCGAACGGACTTCAATAAATTCACTGGTGGTGCGCCGCCTGAGAATGCGTGCAAGGTTATCGTCAAGGCTGCTTTGGAGAAAGAAGGGAGGACGGCCGTCTTCATCAACAAGGACGGAGATGTAGCCTGGTGACCTTTATGACGACTTCCTTCAGAAATCATGCGCGGCTCCTCCCGTCTTTGATGGTCAAAGAAAAAATACTACACCGGTCGTGGGATTGAGCTTTGATCAAGCGCCAATATATTCGACACGAAGTTTAGTGTTCAACAATCTCGACAAGTTTCGAACATCTTTCTACAGCGTTTCAATTCTTCTGTTCTCAGAGACAATTTTCGCTCTTTGGGGAACAATAAAATTTGAGCTCTGCCCTCATGCGCTACGAAATCCTTGCCGGCGGCGGTTCGAAATCTCATGAAATGTCCGCTCCCATTAGGCGCCGCGGCGCTTAAACAAAATAAATAAATCGTATCTCATCCCCCATACCAGGCGCCCGACTCCTCGACCGACCTGCCGCCCATTCAAGTCTGCGAATGTATTGTATCCTGTACCTATCTTCCTGAAACAAGAGAAAATTGAATAACGAGTGGGGTTGAACTGAAGTTCTCAATTAGGCAATATTCCCAGACTCCGACGGTCGGCCAACGCGGAGTCGTCGGCCAACGCGGAATGGACTCGGAATGAAAACAAATGCGAAGAAAGTCTATTCTGACTTTTCCCGCTCACATGAACATAAATTCAACACCATTGTGCTACCCCGACCAAGAATACGCGCGGCGGCGCGTCAAAATCGCTCGTGAGCGTGAACCCTTGAGAATCCATATATGTAAAGTAGTTTTGTGAAGCTTCGAGCCCTTTCGGAGTGAAGCACACAATATCGATGAACTTAGTGAGGTGGGAACAAGGGAACGGGAATGAGCTCCTTGTTCAAGGTAAGAGGGCTACTTGCTAATTTGAAATAACTACGGATTGAGTCAATAAATGACTCGTATGAACTACAGAACTACGGAGTGACTCGAGAAGTGAGTCGAGACATTCGGAAGCGTAAGTAGACGGAGGCGGAGGGTTGTACGATGGCCTGAGTACCTTACAAATTTCTTTCCGTGCTCCGGAGCCGCGATGTAAGCTGATTCATCAAAGTTGACCTCTGCCCTTTATTCAATCGACTAGCCGTGCAGTCATGCCACGGGCCATTCTCAAGAGTCGGCACCCACCAGTATATAGAGGTTGGCGCTCCCAGTGGTTTTGATCCATCTTTTCTCTCCGAATCTCTACTGCCATGGCCTCCACTATCAGAAGCATTCTCGTTACCGGTGCTAATCAAGGGCTCGGATACCATGGCGTCCACCAACTTGGAGCGACGAAGGACGTGCTCGTCTTCATGGGTATGTGAGGCAAATTCCGCGTTGGGCCGCGATTCACGAGTTTCTCGAAGGCTCTCGCAAATTAGCAGCCGCCGAAGAGGCGCGCGCAAAATTCGCATCAGATATCCATCCCTCCTCTTCTGTCGTGCCCGTTCAACTGGACATCACCGACGCGGCGTCGATCAAAAACGCGCACACATTCATCGCAGACTATCTGAAAGGTAAAAACCTCCCCGGTCTCGACGTCCTGGTCAATAAGTGCGTTATGGCGTTGGATCGCGTCAATCATTCGCCGTCTCACGAGGCACGCATCTAGCGCGGGGATCCTCGGAGCCGCCTTTGAGGCTACATACGCCGTGAACGTTTTCGGCACCGCCGCCGTAACAGAGGCGATTCGCCCGCTGTTGAACAACGGGGGCGCCATCTTGAACATTTCGTCCGACCTGGGGTCTTTGCACGGGTACACACAACGCCCAGCGCCGCCAGTGTACCTGGCATACAGCTCCAGCAAGTCTGCGCTGAACTCGCTGACGGTGCAGTGGGCACTGGAGGAGGAGGAGAAGAAGTCGGGGATTCGTGTGGTATCAATATGCCCTGGTTGGTGCTCGTGCCTTTTTTTTTTTTGGATATAAGCCTTAATGGGGGGATCAAGGGTTTAACGCAACGAATCTGACCAAGCACACGGGAACGATGAACCCAGCGGACGGGGCCAAGATCATTGCCGAGTCAGCGCTGGCAAAGGAGGGGAAGAGTGGCGTGTTTTTCAACAAGGCAGGGGAGGTGAAGTGGTGAACGTTTTCGAAATACCATTCAGAGTTGAAAAACAAAGTGTCGTACCTGGAGGGAATATTTTTGGACGGCGTTGTTGCAGCCGGATTCATCATCGGGCAATGAGGACAAATGCATCTGCTATCGTTCGAAACAAGTCATGAAATCTTTCTGCTTTTGCTGCTTGAATCATTCAAATCATTTTGGTTTAGAAGTTGAATCCATACTCGTAATCGCACGGGTGAGCCAAACCATTCTGGCGGTTCACATCCCAGCCTTGGTTGTCTCACCATGAAGACCACGCATAAACCCAATGTCGAACAAAATAATTTAGAGCCCAACCTCAACTTGCAAACGCTGCATGATCGCCGCATCGGGTATGTGCATATTATCGCAGTTCTCGGATCCGCCAACATGTACACGATCGTCGACGCACTTGTTCTGGAAATACTCAAGTACGATAGTTTTGTCGACGTCGGTGATGGAGATGCACAGGTCGATGCCAAATCAAGTGAACCTACTGATGAACCGTCGACTTCATGCAATGATTGGATTGCACGCGATTACGAGGCTGCTCGATACGCCTCACACCCCAAAAAGGCAGACGGACTCCCTACTTTCAATGATTCTCTTTGCCATCCTGGCTGAAATGACGACCAAAATATCGAGATGTCGGTTTTTCATTTAAATTAGGTCTATAACAACAGGGAAAGTGAATCTAAGAAGGAACAAACACGAAACACGACGAGACTGGGGGCTAAAACACAAGACTGGCCGTAGTGTGCGTCATCTAGGAAAGAACAAACACAATACAGGACGAGGTTGGACGATACAAGACGAGACTGGCCGTAGTGTGCATCTTCTAAGAAGGAACAATCGCGATACAAGACGAGACCGGCCGTAGTGTGTGCCACGGGGAAGTACTAGCGCTACAATGAAGAGAGGAGAGGTAGCATGAGAAAAGAAGATGCCAGGGCTCTAAATCAATGCCCGCGGTACAACTGTTGCATTGCGCTGAGTTGGGAATCTGGAGCGAAAACTTCAGTTACATCCCCGTCAAAATGACCAGACGCACTCATTATTGGACAGCTCGGAGAAAAGATATTCATGGCGGCGAGGACTGTCTCGATGGTATCCATGACTAATTTCTCTTGCGGGGGGACAGGGCTATTCAACGGCCGCCGCCTCCTGAACCGAGCCAGCTCTGCCACAAATACTTGACAGGCAGCCATCAACAGAGTCTACAATACGCGAATGAGGATAGCTCCAACAGCATGTAGCAAGCAGTCAACTCACTCCCATGACTGGATCAATGTGCACAAATTTGTCCAGCGGAACCTGGGCGAGGTTGGTGACAATCGTGCGTGCAGAGGTAACCACGTGAGAGCGCGAAGCATCATTGTCCAAGACGAAGGGATTGTGCGATTGAATTGTCGCAACATGCGCCAGACAGTGGATCATGATCATTTCTCTGCTTGAATGAGAATGAACCGTGGGAAGACTGAGTTTGAATTTCTCGATCAAAGCGTCAGTGGATTTGAACCAAGCACGGAAGCGGCTGTCGTTGTTCATATCTAGATGTGCTTTTCACAAACCCCGAATCAACGAAAAAGAAACCAATGAGTACCTGGCTGATACCGAGACGCCAAATGCGAAGCCTGGTTGAACAAAATAGCTGCCTTGGCATGCAGCGCTGAAATAGATGTTCCGTTATCTGGTTGATTTCCCAAAAACGCGGTAACGGTCCCGAAGCTCGAATGAGGCAGCACTTGGTTCTGATTTTTGTCAGCGTTTATATTGCCGGTTTGACCACGCTTACATTTAAGTCAGAAGAATTGATGTCCATTGGCCAAGGGGTGTCAATTCGAGCTTCGGTGCTGGTATAGGAGATATTTGACGGAGACCCATCCGCCGCTGCGAAGCAGCTGTCCAGAGTCAATACGGCCCAAAATCCATTGATGCGCTCGCATTCCTCAAGGGCGTCCCGCGGTGGCGCCAATGCGACCGGACACGGCTCCGAAGACCGAATTCGGTGCAGCCCTGAGCTGAAAACAAGAGAAACAGCCGTGCTGAGATGGTATTTCGCCTCGAGGAACCGCGTATTCCGCATGAAGTAGTACGACAGAAGCACTTCCGCCTGTATAATGTAGAGAATGGTGGTGCTGGAGTGCGTCCCGGCCATGGCGTTGACCACAGTGGTCAGCGCTCGCGATAGATATTTAGCTTCGTACGCAGTGAACTCGTCAGAGCCAGATAGGTTGATTGCCCAGAGGTGGATGACATCAAGCAAACCGGGGGCAGGGCGGCCGCTCCGTCCGCTCGTTGCCTCTTGGAACCGATGAACGTTCAAGAAGAACCCAAACTGCGAGCTGTGTCGAAAAAAGTTGCGTATCCTGAATGGTGAAATTAGCTTGAGGCTGTACTCAGGTGCCTGAAACTCACAGAGGTTCCAACTTGATCGGAGGAATTTCCTAAAATACATGTTGAATTGAGCAAAGACTAAAAAATTGACGTGGCTCACCGCCGCAGTAGATGTTGGGTTGTGGAATGGAGTTGAAGATCTCGAGGGCGATGCTGCTGATATTTGAACCAAAAAACATGGGACATGAACTCATACTAACCAAGGTGGGGTCGCTGGCTTGAGGAGGATCGTTTATCAGAATATGGGTTATGCAGAGGGAGGGAGGCCGGAAATCCTGGTTTCCCGAGTTTCTGTATGCGAGCTTCGACATTTGCTATTTGTTCTGCGAAACGTCGTCGATCTATGCCAAGCGAAAGATGATTTGAGGACTAACCTTCTAGTATCTGCGCTTCCGTGGCTCGGCCGTCATCCGCATATTCGCAGTCCTGAAATCCCAAGGAACGCGAACAAGGCCCGCACTTTGGGCGTGCGCCGTCGCATTTCTGCCAGAAATCAGTGGTTGTTCGATGCTAAGCGAATATTATTCCTACCACCCTGCGCCGCCTGTTCAATAGTTGTGAGATACAAAATTAATGGATAGAAGCCGAGACGAACCTGCAATTTACACAAATCTTGTCCCAGCGGGAGCTAAATGAAGCTTCATGTTGCTTCATGTCTGTGAGCGGTGCGAATGAACTTGAAAGCAAACGAAAGCCCACCTTATATACTGGATCCTAAAATGTATAGACCAAACTGCGTAAAACGAACTCGAAAAGAACGGAACAACGATGGATGATAAAACGGCAAGGAGCCATTAAATGTCGTGTACATTCGGCCCCCGTGCAATGCAAAAGACATGTAAATTCTGACGGGGTAGTTTGAGGTTTCAGGTCGGACGATCCTCACTACCGAGTGGGGCTGCAGTTTTGCTGCTGCGGACCAGTCTAAACGGCCAGCCAGCGAGGTATTATGGAAAATGATTGGGTGGTTCAACAGAAGTCAGCAAGCGGAGTTAGCATTGCGGCGCCCGCGTCTGCACCCGAAAGTAGGTCTTCAGGCTGCCGATATCATCCGTATTACGAGGTAACAGATGCCTCGCAAAAACCTAAACACCAATTTTGACAAGGCACTTCGGAGTGTCTTCGCCACCGAGTGCTGTACATCCTGCTGCTGCTGCGGCCCAGTTAAACTGTCTGAAAGCAGGGCATTATAGCGATAGATTATGGCGTTTAGCAGCAAGGGATTGCTATGATTCTAGACCCGATGCAACTTCAAGGTTTCGCTCCCTGGCTGATCGGCTTTGGCGTCATTGAGGGTGGTGGCTTGCAGCCCGTGAGTGATCTCTTGATCGAGCACTCTAGTGATCTCGCGTGGCAAGGCAGTGATCAATCAAGAACAAACTGATTGCCGCGGCACTCTTAAAATGGTTTTTCGTTCACGGGGCGGAGGCGGGAGTGGACCTTAATTATTCAATACAAGTTCTGGTTCAAACGGACCCCTAAACCGCTGAGCTGTTATTGCGAAACGCTACCCAACTAACACACATAAGTGGGAACTTCAGTTCCGATGCTCTAGAACATATTCGGATTGGCGGGTGGATAAAAAGACTGGTATCCCATCGACGCGTTACTTATTCAAGTGGCCAGCTCGTAATTTGCACCAATGGAGGAAAATCTCGACCTGTGTAATTCACGAGCTGCGACTCCCGGCTGTGGTGGCTATATTGTCTCCGCCTATTCAACACCTCAAGACTGGTTTCATCGACAAAAGTTCCGCATATCCGTTGAGATATCGAAAGCTGAGATTTTCAGGCCCAAGCTCTCGAGCTCAACGGGGTTTGCGGGAATGTATAACAGAACACTCGAACGCCAAAGACATACCAGATGAATTGTTATTCCACAATTCAACAGTCCTATTCACCTTCATCGATTCAAGGTCTACCCGAAAGTAACTTATTAAGTACGGGTACGGGCAACTCGGAGTTATATGTACTGGAGTTCTCAACTCGAGATTCGTCTAAAGACCGAATTCCGCCAAACAAAAAGCGCAAGTATACTTAATGAGTACAGAACCAACAAAAACTAAGAGACAAGATGAAAAGGAAAAAAAAACATATCTCAGCCGTGAGCTCTCGGTGTAGTCACGTATCTCGTTTCAATGAGTCAAAAATGTTCAACTTTGATGGCCAGGAGGTCGGAATAGTACCCACCGATCCATTAGACAAAAATCTGAACTTTATATACGGTGACCGAGAATCAGTGAGATCCGCGGTCTCAAAACGACCGTTTCCCCAAGCGGAAGTCCTGACGTCACGCGTCGCGCTTATGAGTCGCGTCTGGTCGCGTTGCTCGCAAAGTCAGGGGGGGTGTATACATGTGTGGTTTGCTGATTGACTTATGGCCAGGCCCTCGGTTTTTTAATGGCGGAGCTACGGCCTGAGACCGTCATCACGCGCGCACCACACACAGACTTTCGTCCAGAACACAGCCTAAGTGATAATCACTTGCGAACCACAGAACTCCGTCTACCAACCGTCTCCTTGTGATTCGTGTGATTTTTGGACTACCAACTTACTGTGGGTCAGCTTCTTAGTTGGCTTGATCTTGTTTCATGAATTTGCTACACTTTCATGAGCGCGCGCCAGCCTGTCAGAGAATGTGATTGTCATGCTCAAACAGCGCGCTTATGAACACTTCTATTAAGCTTACCAAGAACCAAGTAGGCCAACTCGGATTGTATGTATTGGAGGCCGCCAGATTCACGCACCAGGCGATATGCGGCTGTCCGTTGTCTGTGTCACAACTGCGGCGGATCGTGGACTGAAACCCAAATATTTGACGCCCGCATGAGTTGTACCACCGCCTGGCGGCCTGAGGATTTTGGCGTAAGATCACCGAGGCCGCAAGTTCACGCACCAGGCGATACGCGGTTTGCCATTTTGTTCGTGCCACAACCGCTGCGGTCATACCGAAACCCGACGTTTTGACGCTCGTGCCCCGCATGAGTATGTACCCGCCAAAATAATAATTGAGTAAATAACTATACCACCACCGTCTGTCAGTTTGGTCTCAAGATCTCAAACATGATTGCCCTCTCCAAATTCTCAGGGAAAGGGGGTTGCTCTTTTCTTTCGGCCTCTTAATTCTAAACCATCCGATTTTCTACCCATCAAGATTTGGGACTTCAATTTTCTGCGAAATTCCACCGCGGCTATACCTTCCCCTCCATCTGGCTTTTTTTTTTCAGGGAAATTACCTCGAAAAGTTCCGAGTTGAACCTCTCGTTGCACGGCCCGGTCGGGCCGTTCTGTTGCGCATGTTTTCTAAAGGCTTCCTGATTTTTGCCCAATTCCTTTTTTGGCCATCGGCTATTCCACCAAAACGACGGCCTTGTCCTCAGGCGTCCAGCTTCAATATGGCGGCTCTCAGTGATATTCATGACCCACTGGCCATAAATCTACGCGGTCAGACCCGCGTTTTGATCTCTAAGCTTCCCTTGGACTCGCCTCATGCCTCTACACTTGCGACCGCACTTGCTCAAACTAGCGGCGAATTATTGGCTGTGCTTTCGAGCCTGCTATCATCCCCAGACCTTACTCTGTTGATTGCGACGATTTTCCGACCAATATTACTCGATTTATCCGCACGATGGTTAGATGAGCCCCAAAATACCGAGGAACAGCTGGTAGCGCTCTGTTATCTCCTTGAAGTTCACGAGGAACTTTTTCCGTACGTTTCTGGGTCGTAACCCGTTTTTCTGCGAATATAACAATCCAACAGCGTATTGCATGCTATGCTGCAGAGACCAGAATTCATAGATGGACCTATTGCAGCAATCGAATCCCTCGACGTATTGCGGCTACAACGACGTCTTCTTGCCTACTACCGCATTTTACAGGCAAATCGCGAGCTTCCGTCTTACCTTCTCTGGTCTCTTGCCCCGCTTTCACGTCTCATTTGGACCCCCGGGCTGGATAATGCGGTCCGCCTCTTGGCAATCCGCTGCTACTCTTTGCAAAGCGGCATGGGCGAGGCGGAGCGCGAGACTTTGGAGTGTGCAGTATTGGGCGAAGCTGACTGCCCCCTAGAATATGGTTTGAACAAGATGGATGCTTGGGTCATGCCCGTGTTCGAGGTCAAACGGATACAAGACATGCGAAGAGCGATCGTGAACCAGCCGCAGACCTTTTATCATGAAGGCGACGGAGTCGAGCCATGGGCCCTTAGGTGCTAATATATCCAATCTTTCTTTTTAAACTTATATTTCGTAGTCCGAGTTTAGCTAATGTGCATGGCGTTCTACTACTCCGCGCAAATAGCTCGCCACCGACGAGCTCCCCGCTCATCTCCACACCCACTACCGTCCAAGCCTTGCGATCGCTTGCCACCCACATGTCCCTGCGTCTTCCGACACTGCTCTCCTCGCCCCCGTCCTCCGGCAAATCGCTGCTCCTATCCCATCTTGCAGAGCTCCTACATCCTAATATCAAGAATCAGATCATCCATATCCATCTTGCCGACACGTCTCTCGACCCGCGCTCGTTGCTCGGCTCGTATGTATCCTCCCCGACCCAGCCCGGGACGTTTGAGTGGAAGGAAGGGGTCCTAGTGCGTTCGATGCGCCAAGGCAGATGGGTGGTGTTCGAGGATATCGACCGCGGAAGCAACGAGGTCCTCGGCGTACTCAAGCCTCTCGTCGAGTCGCTCGGGCCCGGGAAATGGATCGGACAACGCGCGGCCTTAGACGTCCCCAGCCGCGGGCGAGTCGTTGCCGCCGACGGATTCGCCATTTTTGCAACCAGATCTGTTCTCCCATCGCGCACCGGGACATTCCCTCCCCCCCTCTTCTTTGGAGCCCACAAATTCCACGAAATCCTGCTTTCGTCTCCGATGTCGGACGAGCTGCAGACCATCATCGACGCGCGCTTTCCGCGTCTTGCGGGGAGTACCGCGCAGGCATTAATACGGCTTTGGGAGGCCGTCCGTGCGCTGGGGTCTGCCGCTTCGACGAGGGACGTAGGCCTACGAGAATTAGAAAAGTTCTGCACGCGCGTGCAGCGGCTCCTGCCCAGCGCGGTGCACGACGCCATGGATGTAGACCAAGACCCTAGCGGCGCCGCACTCTCTAATCTGTTCTCGATCTTCCCGAACCCGACGCTCCGCGAGGAAATGTACCTTGAGGCTCGCGATGTGTTCTTCGGCGCGGGGACCACCACCGCCTCGGAGCGCGCACATCTCGACAACATCGCCCTTGTCGTCGCGCAGCACCTGGGCCTCGAGCCCGAGCGAAGCGCATGGGTGCTCAGCGGGCGCACTCCCGAATTCGACATCGAGAAAGACGTCAACGCCCAGACGCTCGCGATCCGCGTCGGCCGCACGCGTCTTGCCGCTGCGCGCCCCGCGAAGGCTGAGATGGCCGCACCCGTCGCGCGGCCGTTCGCGATGCACCGGCCCGCGGTGTTGTTGCTCTCGCGCATCGCGACCGCGGTGTCTATCGGCGAACCCGTCCTCCTGACCGGAGAGACAGGCACTGGGAAGACGAGCGTCGTGACGCACCTGGCGTCAGTGCTTCGGCGGCCGCTGATCTCGCTGAACTTGTCGCATCAGACTGAGTCGGCGGATCTGGTGGGGGGATTCAAGCCGATTGATGCACGAATCCCGGGGTCCGCTTTGCATGAGCGCTTTTTGGAGCTGTTTGGGGGCACTTTTAGTCGGCGGAAGAACGAGAAGTTTGAGGCGGAGGTAAGGAAGGCTGTTGGGGAGGGAAAGTGGAAGAGGGCGGTGGGGCTGTGGAGGGAGAGCACGCGCTTGGCGAAGGAGAGGATTCAGGCGAAAGGAAAGGGCGATGCGGCAGCGTGAGTCGCATTGGAGTGTTCATTGACCTTGTTTAACCGTCGCGTGCAGGGAGGATCCCAGTGCGAATGGAGATACGCCGAGAAAGAGGAGAAAGGTCGATCATACGCTCAACGTCTCGGAGGCGAGCTGGGCCTCGTTTGAGAAGGATATTGGGGAATTCGAAGTCCAGCATGTCCACGCCAAGGGCAAATTCGCGTTCGGCTTCGTTGAGGGTCCATTAGTGAAGGCATTGCGCTCCGGAGATTGGTACAGTTTCAAGAGATTTTGAAGCCAACGTATTAACTTGATTTCTTCCAGGGTTCTTCTCGATGAAATCAATCTTGCGAGCCCGGAGACACTGGAATGCATATCCTCGCTCCTTCATAGTCCTACTGCCTCCATCACATTGACTGAACAGGGATCATTAGAGCCTGTACCGCGACACCCAGACTTCCGTCTCTTTGCCTGCATGAACCCCGCGACCGACGTCGGCAAAAAAGACCTCCCTCCCAACATTCGCTCCCGGTTCACGGAAATCGAGGTTCCTCCCCCGGACGCCGATCGAGAGACGTTGCTTAGTATCGTCACGCAGTACATCGGCGACAACGCGGTGGGCGACAAAGCAGCCATCATGAATGTAGCAGAGTTTTACGCTGCCGTGAAGCAGCTGGCCGAGACACGGCAGATTGCGGATGGTGCGAACCACAAACCGCACTACAGCATGCGCACATTGGCGCGCGCGCTGTCGTTCGCGGCGGAGATTGCGAGCACGTACAGCCTGCGGAGGGCCATCTGGGAGGGGTGTCTGATGGCCTTCACCATGGTGCTGGATGCGCCCAGTGCGGCGGTCGTCACCGCGCTCGCGCAGAAACATCTCTTGGCTGGCGTGCGGAATCCGCGGTCCATGCTCATGAAGGAGCCGACTGTGCCGCAGGGCCGCTCTGCAGACGAGTTCGTCAAGTTTGGCGCGTTCTACCTGGAGAAGGGACCGCTCCCTGCGGATCTGGTGGAGGACTACATCATGACGCCGTCGGTCGAGACCAAGTTGATCGACCTCGCGAGAATTGTGCTCACACGGCGATTCCCCGTTCTTATTGAAGGACCTACGTCGAGCGGAAAGACGAGCTCCGTCGAATACCTTGCGAAGCGGACGGGGCATCGGTTCATACGTATCAACAACCACGAGCACACTGATATCCAGGAATATTTGGGGTCCTATGTTTCTGATCCCACCACTGGCAAGCTCGTCTTCAAAGATGGTCTCTTGGTTCGCGCGCTGCGGAATGGGGACTGGATCGTCCTCGATGAACTCAATCTGGCACCGACGGATGTCCTGGAGGCGCTCAATAGGTTGTTGGACGATAACCGCGAGCTGGTTATCCCCGAGACCCAAGAGGTAGTCCGCCCGCATCCCCACTTCATGCTCTTCGCCACCCAGAACCCACCAGGCCTGTATGCTGGGAGAAAGGTACTTTCGCGCGCCTTCCGCAATCGTTTCCTCGAGGTCCACTTCGAGGATGTTCCTCAGGCGGAACTCGAGACGATCTTGTGCCAACGCTGCCGTATCGCGCCGTCCTATGGCAAGAAGATCGTCAACGTCTTCCGGGAGCTCCAGAAGCGCCGTCAGTCTGGTCGCGTTTTCGAGACGAAGCAAGGTTTCGCTACGTTGCGTGACTTATTTCGTTGGGCCGGACGAGACGCCGTTGGGTACCAAGAGTTGGCTGAAAACGGGTACATGCTCTTGGCAGAGCGGGCTCGCCGGGACGACGACAAGGTCGCAGTGAAGGAGATTATCGAATCGGTCATGAATGTCAAGATCGACGAGAATGCGATCTACAATCTCCACAACTCGGACGTCGATTTTGCGAGCTATCTGGAATGCCCCATCCCTGCTCCCTCCTCCAATCTCATCTGGACGCGTGCCATGCAGCGTCTGTTTATTCTCGTGAGCCGGGCTCTGCGCTTCAATGAACCGGTGTTGCTCGTTGGGGAGACCGGGTCGGGGAAGACGTCTGTCTGTCAGATCTTCGCAGACGCTGCTTCGAAGCGTCTTCACGGTCTGAATTGCCATCAGAATACCGAAACGGCAGATTTGATTGGTGGACTGCGGCCGGTTCGCAACAGAAGTGCCCGGGAAGCTGAAGTGTACCGGGAAGGGATTGATGTCCTACAGCGTCTTGGCTTGGCCCCTACAGCTCCCGGCCTAGAATCTCTGGTTCAGTGCCTGCAGACAGCGCTGGAGGCCTCGACCGTAGACCCCGAGTCTCGTTCTTCTATAGAAGATGTCCGTCGCAAATGCCTTCGACTCAAGTCGATATTCGAATGGCACGACGGACCTCTCGTCGATGCCATGCGCGCTGGCGATGTGTTTCTTCTAGACGAGATATCTCTCGCCGACGATTCGGTTCTCGAACGTCTGAATAGCGTTCTAGAGCCCGGACGGACCCTCGTATTGGCCGAACGCGGTGGCGACGACCTCGAGTATCCCGCTATCCAGGCCGTGGATTCTTTCAAGCTAGTAGCTACCATGAATCCCGGTGGAGACTACGGCAAGAAGGAACTGTCACCCGCCCTCCGCAATCGCTTTACCGAGATATGGGTTCCGCCCGTTGATGACCGCAAGGACCTCGAATTAATCGTCGACCGCATGTGGAAGTTCGAGTCGCTGCGGCCCTACACTTCAAAGGTACTCGATTTTGCGGAGTGGCTCTCGGCGAAGGCTGGGGATAGATCCCTGATGAGTTTGCGAGATATCTTAGTGCGCTTCGTTTTGGTATTTTACTTCATCGAAGCTGAACTCCTTGTCAGGCCTGGGTGGTGTTTTCCAATTCAGTTCATCCATCTGGAACGGAGGAAGGAATATCTCCCGATGAAGTCTTTGTGAGCTTTCTGTCGCATAAAAATTGGCATTCCTTTGACAACGCATGTCCAGCACCACGCAGCACACATGACATTCCTCGACGGACTGGGCTCCCTCCCCCAATTAACGGGGTATTCGCGAGAAGCGATCCGGAAACTCAAAGACGAAGCCCTTGGAACGCTGCAGAAGCTCGCTCCCCTTTCAAATGGCGAAGGGCATGTTCCGAACTACGAACCCGCGAATTGGGTTCAGCTAGGGACTTTTGCCATCGCTCGGGGACCTGGAGAGCCTTCTCCGCCGACTTTCAACCTCCGTGCTCCTACTGCTCAAGATAATGCCATGCGCGTTGTTCGGGCATGCCAGGTCCCTAAGCCTATACTGTTGGAGGGAAGCCCCGGCGTAGGCAAGACCAGTCTCGTTACGGCTCTGGCCAATATCGCCGGCCATCGGCTTTGTCGCATCAATTTATCGGATCAAACCGATCTGATTGACCTCTTCGGCTCTGATCTCCCAGTCGAAAATGGCGGTCCTGGAGAGTTTGCTTGGAAAGATGCCGAGTTCTTGACTGCGCTGCAGGAGGGTCACTGGGTGCTCTTGGATGAGATGAACCTCGCACCTCAAGCTGTTCTCGAGGGTTTGAATGCGGTCCTGGATCACCGCGGGACTGTATACATCCCCGAGTTGGGTCGCTCATTCACCCGGCATCCCGCGTTCCGAATCTTCGCTGCTCAAAATCCGCTGAATCAAGGCGGAGGTCGGAAAGGCCTTCCAAAGTCTTTTGTGAACCGGTTCACCAAGGTTTATGTCGAAGAGCTCACTGCGAGCGACCTCCTGCTCGTCTGCCAGCATCTTTTCCCAGCTATTGAGCCGGAGATTCTCCAGGCGATGATTTCTTTCAACACGACGCTTAATGAAGCGGTTTCTATAAAACGCTCTTTTGCGCGGGCAGGGAGTCCATGGGAATTCAATTTACGCGACGTCCTGCGTTGGGCAACTCTCCTCAGCGCATCGGCCTCGCCTGCACATCCCAGCGAATTGCTTCGGAGCGTTTACTTGGATCGTTTTCGCGAAGCCGATGACCGACATCGTGCACGACAGTTTTTCGATCAGATTTTCCAGACGACGACCGCTGCACTTGAGCAGATGCCTTCCTGGGCGATTTCTGCTCAGCATCTTCAAATTGGTGGTTTTCACTCCTCTCGCCAAAATTACGCTGTTCTGGGTCGCCCTGGCCGTATTTTGAAGATGCAGTTGCCAGCGTTGGAAACTGTTGGACACTGTATCTCGCAATCCTGGCTTGCCATTGTGACTGGGCCCCGTAACAGCGGAAAGACGGAGCTAGTGCGAACGCTTGCTAACTTTTCGGGGCGTCCTCTTCGTGAGATATCTTTGAATAGCGCGACAGATACCATGGACATCCTTGGCAGCTTTGAACAAGTTGATGATCGCGGACGGGTATTCGCTGTCGTGGATGACCTTCTTTCCTTCGCTGATGCGCATTTGCGGTCGACTGCTGGCTCCCATTTTTCGCACTCGATAGTTTACGACAAGCTTCGGAAAGCCCGCCATACCGCTTCAATATCTGGCGATCTACAGCCCGTGCTTATCTCAGCATCAAGCTTGATTGTAGATTTGTTGGACATCTCCACCGATGACAGTACTTTATTCCAATTCCGACGCTTGGAGAGCCAAATTCAACAACTAATGACGCGACGAGAGGGGCCTGGGCGCTTCGAGTGGGTAGATGGTCCTCTCATTCGAGCAATGAAGCACGGTGATTGGCTTCTGCTGGATGGGGCCAACTTATGCAATCCGTCCGTTCTTGACCGTCTCAACTCCCTCTGCGAAGTGAATGGGTTCCTGACGCTGAGCGAACGTGGCTATGTCGATGGATTGGTCCAAATCCTTAGGCCTCACCCCAACTTCCGAATCTTCATGTCCGTGGATCCCCAATACGGCGAATTATCTCGAGCCATGCGGAATAGAGGGATTGAGATTGCCCTTTCAGCTCACCCAACCGCCGACGATCCGGTTATTCTACAAGACCATATACGGTTACCCCTTTCTCCCGCCTCGACGGATATGAAGGTTTTCGACGCTCATCGACGTGGTTTACTTCTCGACACCGCCGATCGAGAGGCCGCTTCCGGCTCTTCTGGTCGCCTACTCGATCAAGACTCACGTTCATCGAGTTTGTTAGATCGCATGGGTCTGCTAGCTGAACCCAGCGCCGCCTTTTTCCATTTCATTGCCCGCACGATCTCTTCTTCATACGCCCTGCATTTCCAACGGTTCGCAGCTCAGGCTGGTGGTTTGGATGGAGCTCGGATATTCTCACAGGCTGTTCCCGGTCAAGGCCTTGGAGCCGCTATCATGTCGTTGTGGGACATGTACGTTCGGACATGGGGTGTCCCGCTCGGTTTCATTTCCGCACAGGTGCGTCTGATTCGTTCCTCCGTCCGCTCTGGCTCACGTAATGCAGCCAATGGATTTCTACTTGAATCCTCGTAATGGCGCGCTAGACGTTGATTCCCCAGCCCACCTACTGCTACAAGCGCTCGATCTCAATGTTGCCCTATACCTGAGTGCCGGATCTTCGGAGTCCATCGTCTCCGACGTCAATCCTGAACACGCTTACAGCAATGTCCGAGCACTAAAAGAAATCGATGCCGTGATGGAAACCGCTCAAACTCTGAGTGCGGCCACACTAGAAGGGATGAATACACAGGAATGGACCTCGAAAACGGTGCGAATCGTTCATCTCTTTTTTTCCATATGTCCCAATACCGTCAGGTTTCGATCAATCTGGGGTTGAAGACTCTGCGCTATGCCACTCGCTTACAAAAAGCCAGAGGAAGTACACACTTTGACTACTCAGCTGTTCAGGCGATTTCTGGCTGGCTCACCGATGCTCTCGAAGACTGCCCCTTCGATTTCTTGCCCCTCGCTCAACGCGTTAAGTCTTTAAGAGAGACTGTCGTTCTCTCCACTGGTCTTGGTATGGGTGAAATTTGGTCAAAATTCATGACCGAGACCATTCCGAACTTTTCGTCCGCGCTGACCGTCTTGGACGATCTCGCGCGCCGTCTAGGGGATGCTCCCGGCAGTCAAGGTAATTTGGATTCTGTGCTATGAAAATGCGTCTCATTTGGGGGTTTAGGTCTCCGGCGTCAATCTTTCGATCTGATGTGCCTCAATCCTTTACACGCTTCTGCTTCTACAGAAGACGTGAAGGCTTTCAGTCGACTTTATGATGATTTGCTCAAGGTGCGGAGTCCTGATAGATCCCCGTTGCGTTTCTCACATTTACTCAGCGCTTGAAAGACTCTGCTCGGGAGCATGTAGATGAACCTGAATTGGAGTTCACGTCTCTAATTCCTGAGCTTGGCATCCTTGCATCGTGCCAAACCATGGGAAATGTAAATACTGAGGTATACTTTTCAAGCGTCGAACCTCCTAAGTCAACGCTGAATCTTGCCATCAGAATCTGGTGCAGAGAGTCGAGCAGTTAATTCAGGTGGAATGCCGTCGCTCGTCCAGCTCTCTCGGTCGTCTCGTCATGTATCAGCACTTGATATGGACTTTGAACGCCGGGAAAGGTAAGATGGGGTCGTCATATACCGAGTTGGTACTGAAACTACTATTAGAAACTTTCTCGGTCATCCTACGCCTGCACATGCAATGGCTCAACAATGTATGGACTACGGTGGAAGAGGTTCGTCCTACGCCTGCGAATCCAATCAAATGAGTTGACATTACCTTAGGATGGTCCGGCCATGCTGTTCCACCCTTCCCAACTTAAATCGACGATGTCTTCTTGGTAAGGCTTTTCAAATCTACAGGAGCTGTTGCTGATAATAAACAGTGATATGAAGGGCAGTTCGCTCGCTTCCTTCGGAAGATTCGAGGGGAATATTCAGCGGCGCGTGCGCCTGGTCTATCTTGAATGCGAACACAATACCCCGCGTATCGACCAAGTAGCAAGCATCCTCCAGCAGGGTGTCTTATTGGTAAGTCGTGTGCAAATATTCTGATCCCAGTTTTCATTCTTTCGCAGGTCGCTGCTTGTTTTACCGACGACGTCTCCCCGCTGTCAGGCGACACAAAGCTGGACCTCAACCAAACCTTAGCTTTTGTGGAGTGCTCGAAAAACCGGCCTTTCAAAACCGCAGTGAAGAATCACCTTCGACCACACCTGCAACGCCTTCTTTCTCAGCGCCAACGCAGCATCGGAGATCTGGGATCGTGCTGGGTTGCCCTCAGCCGCACTATCTTTGATCTCTTCGTCCCGGATGCACCTGTGGATCCCGCCGCCATACAGAATTGCGCGGCCGGCTTTTGGAAAGAACAAGAATCGCTGCTCTCTGAGCAGATCCGCATACACTCGCAACTCGAGCAGTTGACCACAGGCAACTCGGAAAACGTCGTCGTCGGCTACCTCAGAGCTCAGCTCGCCGAGGCCCTGGGTCACTTGCAGCAGATCCCGACTCTTCCGGTACGAGAAAATATCTCGCGCTTGCACATGTTCTGGTCCGAAGTTGCGCAATTCCAAAATCACATCATCTCGCCGACCAAGGTAGAATCCTTGCTCTCATCGCTCGCAAACGGCAACGAAAGCGCCATTTTGCGCGAAAATGTCTTGCAACAGTCGATGGCTGGGTTCTGTCAGCGGCTGGATTCGGTCTATCCCGAATTTTCCGACATCAATGCCCCATTACAACTAGCGGTCCTGTATCTTCGGATCGGATTGCGTCTTGTTGCGTCCACCTCCATTACTTCGTCTGATCCCCTCTCGGATCACGTGATGGCGTTGTCGTCTTCCCTTGTCGCCTTCCCGTCCGTACGAGGTTCGGCTTTGATATTGGCGGCCTCCGAGACAGGACCGTTGGTCGTGGCGCCGTTCAGGCATCTACTACTACATCTGGCTGCTGTCGCTGTTGATGCTCACGCGGGGATTAGCATCGAATCCCATATCGACCTTGTCCAGACTACATACATTCAAGCCCAGCGTCTTTGGCTCATCGATCGCGCCAGAGAAGGGGAAGCGGCCGCCGCGTCTGGCTCCCTGTATCGTCACAAGCCCCTGGATCACGAAGACGTAGGGGAAGCCGAAATGGAGGAGCGAGAATTCCTCCTGCTTTTCCCTCAGTTCGAGGATGCTCTTGATTCCGATTCGCAGAACCAGGATAGCACGAAACCTGGCTCTTCTGGTCGCATCGAATCTGCAGAAATGGTGCAGCTTACTGAACTCCACCATATCATCCTCGATGACGACAAAGCTTCCAACGGACCTGGAATCTTTGACCATCTGCGTAGAAACACGCTTGAGAGTCTCCTCCAAACCCGCTTCTCGTCCCTATCCGATGTTCTGGATACCGAGAGTCTTCCTCTTCAGGTCGGCCTCCTTCGCAGCCGCCTTTCTTCAACGCAGACAGCGCCGACCAATCTCAAGGAGCCCTACAACTTTTATATGGATGCCAACATTCCTGAGGCTAAAAAGGCGGTGACGATTATAACCGCTCTCAAAGCGCGGCTGCAAATTCTCGTGCAGGAGTGGCCGGATCAGATGGTTCTCCAGCACCTAGTGGGTCGTTGTGATGCAGTCTTGACCCTGGACCTCGGTAGTCCAGTCGCCAAAGTTCTCTCGGCGCTGGAGCAGCTGTTAGTCCAGACAGCTGATTGGGAGATCTACGCCAACCGTCATAACACGCTGAAAGAGCATCAATCTGCTCTCACCACCTTAATTGTCGAGTGGCGACGGTTAGAATTGGCGTGTTGGCAGGGACTACTTCAGTCACAGGCCAAGTCATTCGCCGATGGAACCGCTGAATGGTGGTTCCACATATACGACGCGACGATTCGCGGGTCACTGGATGCGGCCGAACGGGAGCAGACTGATCCGATGCAGACCGTGTCTGACTACCTCGCCACCCTCATCCCGCTTCTGGAAGACTTCGTCCGTTCCAGTCCGTTGGGGCAGTTTCACGCTCGGATGCAGTTGCTTCGCAGCTTCGAGTTTTACTGCGTCAATTTGGCCGCTACGAATACAGGGTTTGTCCGGGATACGTTGGACCGCGTTCGTCGTATCCTGCACGCGACGCAAGCCTACTATAGCCTGTTTTCCCCCCAGATATCTACGAAGCTGTCGGAACAGCGCGCCGCCCTTGAAAAGGAGCTGCGAGGTTTCATCAAGTTGGCGAGCTGGAAAGACATCAACGTCCAGGCTTTGAAGGCCAGTGCCCAGCGCACCCACCACCAGTTGTACAAGATCATTCGAAAATTCCGAGACGTTTTACGGCAGCCAGTGGCAGATCATCTACATCCGGAATATGCCGGCGATTCAGAATGTAAACATCTCGAAGTTTATCAGCCGCCCGACACTTGGAGCTCCCTACCAGTTCCCTCTTTCCCCAGCCCTAATGACTCTGCTCAAGCCCCGGCCCATCTGCTCAGCCTCCCGCCTACTTTCAAGAAGTTCAGTGAGCTTCTTCATACGCGTATTCGCCGATTCATCTCCTCGTGCTCGGCCCTGATCGTTGACAATCTCGCTGTCGATATCATCGTCACCACCAAGGAGCTTGCGGCTATTGCAGTCACAAACGCCGTCACGGAGAAACGGGAAAAAGAGCAGAAGGCTTTGATGGTCCGCAAACGAAAGGCCTGGAGTGATTTGCTTAAAGAGCTCAAGCGCGCCGGATTCACCGTCAACATGAAGCCGGATGTCCTCCGCCGACAAGCGGACGCGCGGTGGATCAAGGAGCAACCCATACTTCAAAGTCTCCCTGAGGCATCTGCGACAGTCGCGAAGGGTGAAGATTACTACAATCGCTTGAACAGCACTCTCCCCACCTTGCGGTCGTCGGTTTCTGGCCATCACCCCGATCTAGTTACTCGAGATCTCCAGAAAGGTGTCATGTTTGTCGAGTCGGTTTTCGCCATGGCTATCGAATCTAGGACTCAGTGAGGTTTCTTTCCTTGAGGTCCGACCTATGCTTACCTTATTTTTCTAGGTTGGCAGACGCCTTCGACGACTATTTCAGGCTGCTGCAACTGTCCGAGAGATTGCATGCGTTGGCTGCTTCTGGGGAGATTGCCTTTTACGGGCGAACGACAATAATTCAAGTTCAGGGTGCCCACGACACTTTGTGCAGGCTCGCCAGTGCTCTCAAGGAAACAAGCGAGGGTCTCGTTACATTCAACGCACTTCAGCCATCTCCCCGCATCCCAGACTCTCTACTAGAGCAAGTGAATGCCACGGAGTTTGCGACCCAGTCGCTTTGCGTTCAGATGAAGCTCATTCAGGACGGCGTCAACTCCTCGTCTTTACCCATACTACTCGAAGGTCAGCACCCCCTCTTTTTCAATAGTGTTTGCTGACTGGCCCTTAGAGGAACGAGTGGTCGTTGCAAATATTGTCAGCCACTTCAGCAAAACAATTATTGCGCTCGAGGCGTGGGCAGAAGCTCATCCACGCCTGCAGCACCTCTTCGTTCCCGTGAAGTCGTGGCTGGAATCACAGCAATCAGTCTTGTTATGCTCTGACACCGATATCAAAGCCGCTGTCGAGAATACGGACGGCGTCATCGACCTCTTCCTTGTGCATGTCCAATCCATGCTGGCCGCGTGTCCCGAGGCGGTCGAGGAAGATGATGAGCGCGACCGTTATATTGAGCAAGACTACCATCATGTTCGCAACCTCACCCGACTTCTCAAACTCAAGCAAACCCGCGAATCCGTGGAGAACGCTCTCCTCCAACTCGCCGTCCACGGCGACATCCAGACACGTCTGCAGCGATTCCTTCCTTTCCTCGACCTTTACCTCCAGCTCGCGCAGCACCAGCTCATAGCGCACAGCGAGTGGACGAAAGCGCTATTTAAACTCGACTTTGTCCTTTGTTCCGTCACGCAGACCATCGCGAAGGACGGCTTTTGCAAGCCTCCCGACGCAGACGATACTGGCGCAGGTGGCGAAACGTCTGAAGTGTCTGGAGGGATGGGTCTGGGAGCCGGGCAAGGTTCTGAGAACGTCAGCAAGGAGATCGAGGACGAAAGCCAGGTCGAGGGGCTCAAGGGCGATGATGACGAGCGGGATGATCCCAAGGACCGGAACGACGACAACGACGCTATCGAAATGAGCGAGGATATCGGCGGCAGTTTAGAAGACGTTCCGGAGGAGGAGGGGTCGCAGGATGACAAGGACTCCGATGAGGGAAGTGAAGCGGACCCAGAGGAGCAGCTGGGCGATCTGGACGCGTCGGATCCCTCCGCGGTCGACGAGAAGTTGTGGGGTGATGAGCAGGGCCCGCAGGATTCGGAGCAGGACGACAAGACCAATCAAGACCATTCCGAGCAGAAGTCGGGGGATTCAGAAGTCGTTGCGAAGGAAGGCGAGCAGCAGCCCAAGCCCAAGGAGAAGAAGGACGGCGGCGAGCAGCCCGCTGATCAGGAGCCGCCTGCCAATGCGGAGGACGAGGCCGTGGCCGAGGGCGAGGAAGACCAAGACCATCCAGATGCGAGCGGTGCGCCGATGGAAGATTACATTCAAGACGCGAACACTCTGGATTTGCCAGACGACATGGATCTGGGGCTCGGTGAGGAGATCGCGGACGAGATGGACATAGACGAAGGGCCGGATGACGACGCCATTGATGAGGATGAGGGAGAACCGGCACCCGAGGCAGAGCCGACCAAAGAGCAAGCGAGTCGCGATGAACCCCCCGCAGAGGATGCACCACCAGATCCGATGGAAGGGCAGGAGTCGGAGCCTCCAATCCAAACAGCGGAGAAGGAGGATGACGAGGAGTCTCCGGAGGCCGACGAGGCTCCCGAGGACCATGCTGTTGCTCAGCCTGACGTTACTGCAGGAGAAGGGGAGGTGGATCCGAACAATGAGAAAAACGAGGACGGCGGGGAGAGTGCAGCGACCGGTCAAGCTGGTAGCTCTGCCGGAGTGGCCGGCCAAGACACTGCTGCAGCAGAGGAGAAATCGAAGGATGACGAAGGGTGCGTGAATCATCATTTTCCATGATCCCCCCTCCCTGATACAATGTTCAGTGCCCCGCAACCCAGCGAGCCGTCTGCTGAGCCCCCGACACAAACGTCCGAGGCTGAGGTCGCCGGAACGTCTGCCGATGGCCCGCAGGAAGGGCAGGCCCAGTCGCAATCTGATGCACAACTATCGAACAATTCCCTACGCAGCCTCGGTGATGCTTTGAAAGAGATCCGGCAGCGCTTCGACCAGGTCTTGGACGCGGATCAGAGCGACGCTCCCCGCGAGCGGCCCGTTCCCACCGAGGAGGCGGCTTCGCGCGCGGAGTATCTGCGTCCCGAAGACGCTGATCACGACATGCAGGCGCTCGGACCCGCTGAGGAGGAGCAGGTTGCAAAGCTCGACGAGCTCACCTTACTTGACGCGGAGCAGGAGGGCGACAAGCTGCCCCCCATGGACGTCGATGCTCCGGTCGAGGCCGAGCGGCATCAAAAGTCCGAGATTGAGACGCTTCACGAGCAGAGCTCTTCGCTGGAGGCTCGTCCAGATGTTGAAGGCGCTATTGTCCACGACGCCCCTCTCGACTCGGAGCGACGCACAGCGCCGACGGATTCCTCAGCGCAAAAAGCCGACGTCGACATGGAGGAGGATGATAGCGTCGAGCTCGAATTGCGACAATGGCAGGGAAGCGGGATGCCCGACGAGGGTGCAGAGCGCATCTGGCGTTTGTACGAGTCCCTCACGCACGACCTCGCGTACGCGCTCTGCGAGCAGCTGCGGCTAATCCTAGAGCCAACCCTCGCGACGCGGCTCAAGGGCGACTACCGCACTGGCAAGCGGCTGAACATGAAAAAGATCATCTCGTACATCGCGAGCGACTACACCAAGGACAAGATCTGGCTCCGGCGCACGCGGCCGAGCCAGCGCGAGTACCAGGTGCTCATCTCGCTCGACGACTCCAAGTCGATGGCGGAGTCCCACTCCGTGCACCTTGCGTTCGAGACGCTCGCGCTAGTGACGAAGGCGCTCAGCCGGCTCGAGGCGGGCGACGTGGCGATTGCGAAGTTCGGTGAGCGCGTGGAGATGCTGCACGGGTTCGACGAGGGCCCGTTCACGGACCAGGCGGGGACGCGGCTCATGGGCGCGTTCCGGTTCGACCAGAAGGCGACGAACGTGCTATCGCTGGTGGAGACGAGCCTGCGCGTGCTCGAGGCTGCGCGAGAGCGGCGCGCGATGGGGTCCGCGTCGGCGGCGGACTTGTGGCAGCTGCAGATCATCATCTCGGACGGGATGTGCCAGGACCACGAGAAGCTGCGGACGGTGCTTAGGCGGGCGGAGGAGCAGCGCGTGATGATTGTGTTCGTTATTGTCGATTCGCTGCTTTCTGCCCCGTCGACGACAGCGGGGGCGGGGCGCAAGCCGGCTGTGCAGGGCTCGATTCTCACTATGGACAAGGCGGAGTACAAGAACGTCGACGGGCGGATGGAGCTGCAGCTGGAGCGGTACTTGGACTCGTTCCCCTTTGAGTACTACGTCGTGTTGCGGAACGTAGAAGCGCTGCCCGAGGTGCTGGCGGGGACACTGAGACAGTTCTTTGAGCGCATTTCCGAGGAGTAGATGTAGTTTGTAGAATTCAAATAAAAAAGATTGAAAAAGTCTGAGCGCGATAACGTTGATGTTAAAGCCTTGTGTATGGACTCTTGCATTAGGCCGAAAATTTATTATTTGAATGAACTGGTGGCGAGGCGGACCGGCGAGTCGTACCCACGGTTTTGCACCGTACAATTATTCCGACCTTCCTGTCTCTCTCATGGGGGGCCGGATGGCGAAGCTGCTAGTCCCGTTTTGAATGGCGGCGCTGTCTCTGTGTTCCTGTTGCTCCATTCGCTTTTTCAGTGAGTTTGCGTCTTCCAGCGATGAGGAGTTGTTCTCAAGTGAGCCCTTCCCAAGGCTGCAGCTTGGTTAGAGCTGCTGTTGGCGGGATATCGATAATTTGTCGCGTCCGGCGGTTGGAAATTTTGAACGAGATCGAAAACGTCGAGAAAATGAGATTTTACATATGTGCAGCAGAGCGGTCTTTGCTGTACTTAGCTACCGTACCAGTTATTGCAAGGACAGGATGTAAATATGTAACATCAACATCATCTCCAAAGTTTATCGTCGCTGAAGATGAAGATTCAGATCAGAAGAAAACGTGCAGCAGCAACGCTTGGTTGCAAATGCAACCGCAATTTAGCGACGCGGGGTGCGAATAGTACTTGAATACGTCGAGTTCGAGTTCGCGGTGGATGAGCAGGTTAGGTAGGCCAGCCAGGCAGGCGAAGAGGAAGGCTGGGTTGGGTTAGGTTGGGTTGGGCGAGCGCCGTATGCCTGATGCTAGCCGCCACCCCGGCCCACGGGGACGCCGCCGCCCACGATACCACCACGGCCACGCCCGCCGCCTCGCCCGCCGCGTCCCCCCCCGCGGCCGCGTGGAGGGTTGGCATTGTTGGCGTTGGTGTTGGTAGCGGCAAAGTTAACGGGGATAACGCCCGCCTGCGGCTGAACCGTCACGTCGCCGTCGATGCGGTGCACGACGATCGGCGCCACGACAAGGTCTGCGCGCTGCAGGATGCTCGGAACGCGGACCTCCCCGGCTCCAATCCCGCTTCCGCCTGGGGCTGAGGCAGAGGCTGCGGTTGAGACGGCCACGCCGCCGCTGACGCTGTCCTTGCGCCGGGCGGCCTTGTCTTTGCGGGGTGAACCACCAGTGCCCGTACTAGCCACAGCAGCACCGTCGTCCGCGGTTCCCGTCCCCGCGGAAGCAGCCGCCGCGCGCTCCCGCTCCCTTTCCCTGCGCGATTTGCGCTCGGCCCCAGCACCCGCGCCACCGACGCCGCTCAGCGCGGCCTCGAACTGGCGCGACGCGAGGCCAATGACGGGGCGCGTACGGCGCGCGGCCGCGGCGGGGGGTCCAGGGGTCTCGGCCGCACCGGCCGCGGAGGCGACGGAGACGTCCGTGGGGACGGCGGGCGGGCCGGGGACGCGGGGTTGCTGACGCGAGGCCTTGGCTGGCTTCGCGGGGCGGGGCGGGGCGTTGGCGTTCGTGTTCGCCGCCACCGCCACAGGGCCGGCTTTCGAGGGTCCCGCGGCACCGGGCTTGGGTGCTGCTTGTCCAGAGGCGGATGCAGACGCGGCAGCGACAGCTGCGGCCGCTTTCTTGGCCGCTTTCTTGCTGAGGGGCGCTCCGCCGCCGGTTGAGGCAGCTGGGGCGGCTGCTGCTGCTGCATTCTTCTTCTTCTGCTGGGCGATTTGGCGGATCGCGGACTCTTTCTCGCGCTGGGCGGCTTTCTCGGCTTTGAGGGCTTCGAGGAGCGGGGTCGTCTTTGGGGGCGAAGGGGCACGGGTGGCTGCAACTGGGGGGTCGAGATCAGCGGTGTGTCATAATTAGGGTTTGCTGCACCGTACTCAGAGATTCGAGAGATACAGGTTCGGCACCGGATGGCTCGGCGTTGAGAGACTCGAGGAACGAGATATAGTCTTCATCTGGGTAAAGTGCATTAGTGCCTGTATCTTGACCAGTTCAACAAATGCCCGCCTTTGTCAATGGTCCCGCTGCGGGCGTCGACCTTTTTCTTCTCGGGCGGAACCTTCTGATACGGCGCAAATTCTACAACAGCGTATGATTCATTTCCTGCCTGGTGTAAGCCTGCGCCCACGGCGTTTGGAGAGACCTTACCCGCTTTATCACGATACAAATGGCCGTCATAGTCGCGGCCAAACTGCGCGAGCTGTTCTTCAGTCTTGAATGCAATGTACGCGCGCGACGGGATGTTCTCTTTATTGAGCCTTCCTCGACGAGGTCATTATCCGCTCCCTCCATATTTTGAGGGTATAATGGTGTACCGTTTACGCAGCTTTCCGGGGTAGAACGCCTTCCAAGTGACTGTCTCGTCGGTCACCCACGACTGGACACTCTGCCAGAATATGTCTTCAGGGAGGTTTGGGGGCAGCCTGCGCACAACAGTCTTGAGGCGCTCGGTGGACAGCTGCGAGGTCCTCTCCTTCTCCTTTTCTTTCTCCTTCTCTTTCTTCTCGCGGTCCCGGTCCTTCTTAGGCTTTGTCGGAGGTGCTTTCGCTGTAGTCGACATAAGGCGCAGTTCGCTCAAGCGGAGATCACTGATCGTCGGAGTTTCAATTGTTCTTCTCTTCCCACCACCACCATTTTTTGTGAGTTTTCGTTTTTATGCCTCCTGTCCTCCTTGTCTCTCTTTCTGTGATGAACAACCATCACATTCAAGCTCAACAGTCATATGGACCCAGTCCAACTGATGATTCGTTACTTCTGCAATTCTGATCTTTTTCCTCTTTTTCTTCGCCTCGTTTCTTTCACTTCTCTGACACCTCTTCGTCTAGGTTTTCCCAGATCTCTCGCTCATTCATGTCTGTACCCTACTCGTGTATCCTATTTGGCAACTTGGTCCATCGAAGTATATCTACTGGTGCTGGCTAAAGTCGTTGCGGTTTGCGGTTCAAAGTGACCTACATACCTCAACGGTGCCTCTGGTGCCACCCGCCAGCCTGTGGGAAGCGCCGAAGGAGTTTAACTGGGGCTGAACGCTGGCTTAGCTCCGTCATCGCGCCTCCTCCCACCATTGACATTCCTCTTGTGAGTATCCATTTTTTCCCCTTCGTGCTCCGTGTTTCTCTTTCTATGATGAACAACCATCACATTCAAGCTCAACAGTCATATGGACGGATAAAGATCAGAATTGCAGAAGTAACGAATCATCAATTGGACTGCGTTTTTTCTTCGTATCATTTCTTTCACTTCTCTTCTCTGACATCTCTTCGTTCTAGGTCTTCCCAGGTCTCTACCATATACGATGTAGCTTACTCATGTGTTGTTTTGGGCAATGAACTCCGTCAATCAACGCATGTACCCAAGCTGGGAAGCGTAGACTGGAACGAGCCAGCCAAGGGCCTCCATACCTTGATGGGCGTTCGTCTTGGTCTTCCTATATGGCTGCAAGCAAATAAATACCCGTCTCCCGACGAGTCGAAGGAAATGAAGATTTTTTCCAATCGACCTCATAAGTTTTTCAGTGGAGTGCTATGCTTAACGTCACTTGCCCGATTCCATAGACCTCTCGTAGTCGGAACAAGAATAAGTCCCGTGTCTTTGCCACGGAGATGCCCGCACACAGCGGATTCCGAGCTTGCCCACAAACGGCAGATTCCGAGAGGCGCCGCACTGCCGCTCGCTAACGCTCGCGGCGCGCGGCACCTATTCGGGGATCCGGAAGTAATGTCACATGATAAACGTGACTTTCACGTGCGACCCCATGACCAACTCGTGACTTTCTGTCAAAGGCTGTGCTCGTTGTCTTTTCATGTATAGGATGAGGATACTTGAGAAGACCACCATCAAGTGGCAACGAGAGTAGAGTCCAGTTCGTTCCAATAAATAAATAAACTTTGGCCCAACGAAAGTCTGGACGGACGGAGACTCGCTGACTGGAACATCAACGTCGTCCATCCCAACCCTTGAGAATTTTTAAGCTTTTTTATTTGAATTCTACAAACTACATCTGCCCTGCTGTGCATTTACTCTCGAGCTCGATCCGGATCTCCAGGTAGATATGTAGTTCCGATTAAGGTGCCTGGTCCCGACGTTTGCGATTGAGAGCAAAGGTGTACGTTTTATTTTTTTGTTCTGTGACAGCGCGCCAGGATGCAAGAGAAACGAAAGATGTCTAACGATGAAGGTAATGTAGTGTGTGGATTCTTGACTTGGAGTATTATTAACGATTAAGAGTTCATACAACGTAGAAATCCTCCGTTATATCTGTGCGACGTTGTTTCGCCGACCTCCACAGCGTCTTGCCGGTCGTGTCAGCGCAACTTTGTTTTTTTTGCCTCTTACTCTCCTTCCGAAAATCCATCATCCTCGCCAACGCCGGTCCTGTCTTCAGGGCTTCCTCTATCTCCATGTCTACCCTCTCTGCGGCTTCACCTGACACAGTGCCCAACCTGCAATTTGGACAGAGGCATCTGGGAAACCAGTACTCATCGGGTAAGTCTTCGAAGCGCCGCTCGAGCACGAAGGCGGGCTCCACGAACTCGAAATCGACCGGGCGTAGATCGAGATCGTCGGCGAAGAACCCCCGCCCGAGGCCGTCAATGAGCCCTCGAGATATTCCTCGACTGCAGATAACGGCAAGTTCGGGAGGGAGAGTAGCCCGAAACGGCGGAAGGATCACACGAGCCAGGGCCATGTCGGGGCCTAGGGCAGCGCGCATGCCGACGAAACCCGGGAGCCAGCGGGTGAATCCGGCGCCTTCCACTATCACAGAATGCAGAAATGGCCACGGGGCAGCATCCCCGCCTCTGCAACGGGACAAGAGATGGTGATTGCCACTTGTGTTGATCAGCTCGAGCTCCGTTATTTCGCGGCTCAAAATCTGAAGCAGGCCGAGTCGGCGGGGAGTTATGCAGATGCCTTCCAGTCGAAGAGCACGCAGATTGGGGAACGGTGGCCCCCCCAATGGCTGCAGATGGGTAAGGTCCGGAAAATCGACCATTTCCGGAGGACTCTGGACAATAATTTCCAGGCGTTCGAGGTTCGGCAACCTGAAAGTTTTGGTCAAGGTTTCGATACTGTCTATCCCTTTCCAGTTAGGGAAGTAGAAATCCCTGGGAACAAAACTGATCGCGAGCAACTTTATGGTGTAGGCCGCAATTGGGTGGTTCAAATTGGCCAGATTTTGGAATCTGCGGAGGATCAGGGTAGTGATACAACATCCCGAGCCTAATAGCTCCTGGAAAAATGGGACGCTGTAGCTGTAGTACCGCGGCATGGTGAAGTCCAGGTTTTTGATCTTTTTCAACAACGCAACGCTGAGGCGGAATTCCTCGTCCAACCCCAAATAGTCCAATCTGAAGGAGTGCAGGGCTTGACCTCCAGGGATTGCAATAGGTTCGTTGAGAAGAAACCTAAAAGATTCGAACGCAGACAGATGGACATATTCCAGCTGAGCCGCTGGCACCGGGGAATTCCGCAGGAATGCGGTTATGTCCTGGACGTGACTCTCGTGTCCACGCAGCGCGAATGTGCGCCATCGTCCGACATGCGGGCCGACGATGGCGAGGACTCTGCTCAAGGAAAGAAGAGCACGGTCATATGGCCGTCCACCTTTATAGACGTAGCACTCCAGGTTGATGCTGATATCGAGGGGATATGGCTCCGACCGTTTCACGAAAACTGCCGCTAATTTCCGGGTGATTGAGTGGCGCGAGATGCGGATGGTCGTCCAGATCTCTGGGTGGGAGAGGGTTATGGAACGCCATCGGCGGCTGACGCGGCCGGCTAAGATGGGGAAGGGGCCGAAGGGCAGCGAAGGTTTGTCCCAACAGTTGGCTGGCACCAAAAAGTCGGCGACCAGTTTCAAGATCACCCCGAGGACTTCATCTGGAAGGATATCGATAGAGGTGCGGTTCATAAAGAGGACTCAGGCCAGTTACGAGCGTCTGAGAACTTTTAAAGAAGCATTTGAGAGGATATGACTAGAAGCTTTCGGTCCCGTTGCACGCCCGGGCTTTGGATACTATTCGGTGCCCATATATCGCCGAGGTCGTATTCATTTGCTTGGCGTACCGCTTTGCCCTTGGATTTCAACTGCCTTTGAGGAGGAGGGCATGATTAATGCATGATTGCCTGAGGGATCCGGGGTCTCACTCGACAAGAGGTATTGTTGGCAGTGATTGATGCGGACTTGAAGTGTTGAATTTTTTGTCCTGGTCGAGCCGGATGATAATTTGAATCGAATAAATACTCCTTCCATTAGCTGGTATATATCGTACAGTACACTGTATACAACGAAGGCTGCTCTAGCGCATGTGCATAGGTAAATCTCAATCTCTAAGGGTTCTCGTCCGTCCTCGTCTCTCTCGATACTAACCCAGCCGGCCTCAGCAGCTCACCCAGTATCCTCCTAGAAATACTTGTCCCAAAACGCCGCAGTCCCATTCGTCGGCGCAATCTTCTCGACACCAAGCAGCCGCATGACGAGGCTGTATATTTGGACATTCTCAAACTTGTCCATCACATACGTGTCGTCTGCGGTCGAGTGCCAGCCCTTGTTCGGGCGCGAGAGCAGGCGGCGCGCGAGGCCGAGCCCGCCGGAGGGGCCCTGGTGCAGAACTTTGACGACAGAGGAGAAGGGCCCGTGCGCGACGAACATGGCGTGCATCGACGGCTCGGTGTTGTCGTAGCCGTGGTTCTATGCAGCAATCGCGTCAGTTTTGCATTTCCAAATAGAACGATAGAAGGAAGGGGGACTTGAACGCACCCCCTTGCTCAACCCCACGTCCCCCTCCGCATGCGTCGTCAGAATGTACCCAATCTTTGGCACGACATAAATCGGCGCAATGCGGTCAATCCCCGAAAAGTGATACCGCTCCGGCATCGTCTCGTGCGTGTACACCTCGAACGTGCCCCCACTCTCCTCCGCTGCCTTCAGCAGCACCTCGAGATAATGGGATACGTTCGCGGTGGGTGCAAAGCGCAGCCCCATCGCGGGCCAGCCGTCCTCGTGCTCGAGCGCCGCGTACCCAGCCGCGCCGAGGATGTCGTCCATGTAGATGTGCTGCGGGTGGCTCGTGTCGGTCATGCCGTGGTCCGAGACAAAGACGACATCGACGATGGAGCTGAGGTTGCGCTGCTGAAGCGCGGTGTGGAGGTCTTTGGCGAAGACGTCGACTTGGCTGAGGGTTTTCTGGGAAACGTGGTTATTTTCGAGATAGGCTTCAACGAGAGTGAGGTCCTAACGTTCACGAGTGCGGAATAGGGACCGGCTTTATGACCGGCCTGGTCCAGCGAAGGTTCGTATGCTACACGGGATATATTAGATTTAGCCTAGAGAAGAGACGCAGACGAACCCATGAGCAGTTGGGGGCGCTCCTCGAACGGCAAGTCGATCCAGTGCAAGAGTTGGTCGAGCTTCTCCTGGAGTGGAACTTTGTTCTGGAGCTCACATCAGCGAAAGCATAATCATAATCATATTTACGAAACGTACCTTCCACGGAACGAAATATGTTGACGACGCGCCGGAAGTGGTTTTGGGAGGACCTGGCCTGTGAGAATGGTTGAACAACTGTATGAAGTAGAGACCAATATGACGAACCACATAAGATTTGCTGTGATGATCCCGGACTTGACAGCGGTTTCCCACATCTGCAAGGAACTCGTTAGTCGGACTATTACAGAAGAGTCAGATAATGACATACAGGTTCGCCCAACCACCAGGTAGGATTCCAGGCGGAATCAATTCGGTTATAGTGGAATTCTGACCGTGATATCGGATCCCAGAAATTCTGCATAATTCTTAGATGGAGAAGTAACACGAGTCAACGAGGTGCATACATTGCCAACCATTCCATTAGACTCGGCATAGAGGCCAGTCATCAACGCCCAGTGGTTACTGATAGAATTGAATTCCAAGCCGCTTTGCAAATGGTCAAGACTTACGGGAACGTTAAAGTCTGCACAAATAGACTTTCAACACAGTGGGTTCAAGATACCCGATGGACTTACAGGAAAAACGGGGACCAGAGCCTTCGCTCGCAGACCCTGCTTGCTGATATCCAGCAGGTGCGGCGTTAAACCTCGGTCCAGGTAGTCCGCCCTGATTATTTTACGTTAGTTTGCAGAAACGAGGCGATAATGTACGCGTCAGCACAACGCGCGTACGCAGTGCATACCGAAGACCGTCAATGGACACGATAAGCACCGTCCGCCTGAAGTCGTGTGTCCCATTGGAGCGCACGTTGTCGCCGTGGAACAGCAGGTCTGGATGCGAGGCTGTGGCTGTTGTGGGTGGTGCGTTGGCGAAGAGCGTGCGCGCGAATGCGCCGGTAATCAGGAGCGCAATTAGGCAGACGGCGGTGCAAATGATACGGTTCTGCGACCAGCCTCGGTCGGCCAGTTCTGGTTCTTGTTCTGGTTTCCAGTTGCCCGAGACCGAAGGGCCATCGGGTTCGTCTGAGCCAGAGAGAAGACCCTTGCGTTCTTCAGAGTCAATATTAATATGGCGGTCATCGTACGGCTTTCTCGCAGATGTGGGGGGAGAAGGCGACGACATGGTGAGCGCAAAGCGCAAGCGGTGAAGGGCGCTTAAATTGGTCGATTGATTGATTGACATTTCTACCTCTTTGGGCCATATTCCCGCGCTCGCTTGTGATTCATAGTCCAAGGTCTGTGGAGATCCAGAGCCGCTTCGATGTCAAAACATGCACTAAATCAGACGAGAGGAAGGCTAAATAACAGGCTGGAGCATGTAGGACATAAAACGAGCGGTGTTGCAGTATGTACTTTAATAAAAATATAGCGTGAAACAAGTCTTCCGTTCCTTAAGCTGAATCAAGTACACCATAGGTAATGAAATAAAAGGAAAAATGGGTTTAAGTTGCCGGCGGAACGCCTAGGGCGGGTTCTCAACATATCAGTGACTCCCGCAGAGACCGACGCTAAGTCCTTCACTTCCGCTTGGGGCGCGTAAGCGTCCGAGCCGTAGTTCCAAGGGCAGTCGAGGCATTGTATGGAGCCAGCACACAACAGGGTGCGGCTGTAGCGACTGTGGATGAGCGAAGCCTGGCCACAGGTGCACAAAGAAAATGCGAGGTAGACCTTCACGCTGAGAAATTGATGCGGACTTGAGCTTCTCGCGATTGGGGCGAGTTGTGTGGGTATTTACCCGTATCGGTATCCTATTAGAGCTCGGGCTTCAAGGTATTCATATCCGTGATGTCATGTAGGTGGTCGGTTTCAATAAAGCCATCAAGATCTTTTTTTTGCAAGCAGCATGAGCGGGGGAGGGAGGTGTTTATTTGATAGTAGCGACAATCTCGTGCCCTAGATAGCCTCCAAACTGACCAACGATCTTGTAGTCGGGTCCACTATAGTCAAAGACGCTCGGCTAATGCAGAAGTCGGCGTATTCGAGGAACGTGGTCGATCCAGCATTAAACTCCGTCTTCATTTTTTCGTGGTGGCATTTTGAGTGTCACTGCTCATGTAGACTTTAGAGATGATGACGAGGGACTTTTTCGGCTCTCTTGCAAGAAATTTGGGTGTAGGATAATTGCGCAGAGCCAAGTATTTATACGAACTTGAAGTTGGACATTCATGGACAGGAAAATTGGGTTTTGATGGGCGATTGAATGTGCAGGGTCTAGCCCTATCGTTCGGTTGAAATTGATTTTGCGGTAATTGTATCGTTTGCTCGAGACTGGTGTGGGCATGGGAGCCTCAACACGAGCGCCAAGAACCAAGAAGCGCCGATCAGTCCACGTGCCATTATATCATCTTACCACTTTCGGCCAGATCTTCTATCATCTGTGCTTCACCCTTCACCTCCACTACATTCTCTCTTAGCTTGGGCGTATCATGTCTTTATTGGATAAGTTCAAGACCGGAGCCAAGAAAGCGGGCGTCCAGGCCACTGCGTTTGGCCAGAAGGCGGGTGTATCAATCGCAAGTGGGTCAAGAGACTTGGTTCACGGATTCAGTCTCCCTGGCGAAGCGGAGAAGGCCGCAAAGATCCTAGACAGCTTCTTAGGTGAAGCAAAGCTCAATGGATAACAAGACATTTAGCCTTACACCCTTACTTTCAGCCGATCCCGACAAACCGGAGTCTGCACTCAACTCTATACCAAAGGCTGTACTGCAGTCTGCTCGAGGTATGTTCAAGGACGAGTGCTTTATTCCAGGGTATACCAGGGACAGAGACTGACGCCACACCCTCCAGGCCTCGCCATCTTCCAAATCCTCAAAGCCGGATTCGTATTCTCCGGCAAAGCCGGCTCGGGCATCGTCATCGCGCGCCTCCCCGACGGCTCCTGGTCCGCCCCCTCGTGCATCGCGACCGGTGGCCTCGGCTGGGGCCTCCAAATCGGCGCCGACATCTCCGACTTCGTCATCGTGCTGCGCACCGAGGACGCCGTGCGCGCGTTCTCGCAAGGTGGGAACGTCACCGTGGGCGGGACGGTCAGCGCCACCGCGGGCCCCATCGGGACGGGCGGCAGCGTCGACACCGCACTCGCGACGACCCCCACGCCCCTGTTTTCGTATTCAAAGTCCAAGGGTGGGGGATTTTTTTGGTATATGCAGACCAGACCAGCTTATTCGTTTGTACTTTATCCTAGGTCTGTTCGCGGGCGTGTCGCTGGAGGGAACGGTCCTCATCGAGCGCAAGGATGCGAACCGCGATTTCTACGGGTCACCGGTTCCCGCACGGGATATACTCGGCGGGCGCGTGCCTCCGCCCGAAGTGGCGTCGCGGCTGTACGAGATCATCGAGGCGGCGGAGGGCTTCGACGAGTCCGGCCTGCCTGAAGAGGCGTACGTGCCCAACGCATCTGGGGAGCACGAGCATCTCGTATTTGACGCCAATGGCTCCGAGTCGCGGTATTAGGTCCTGATTCGGATCTGAGGTGGATGGAGGACGGAGGATTGCATGCATACATATATATTCGTTCTGTTGCTCCCCGTTTCAACTTTTTCTTTGCCGATGTATATAACACGGAAATCTGTATCAGTACGAGAGCGTCTCCTTTCCAGTTGGCATAGAAGAACAACTTTAAGAGCCAAACTTTGCACAGAACAGCTTTTAGAATTAAGTACAAGTTACAATGCTGAGTATTTTACAAATGCGGCCATGCTCGGAAAATGCAATGCAATGATCATCTCCAGGTGTCGTTCAGCACTAGCAACAAAGTCAGACGGAGTTGCAGCAAAAATCGACACGGGCAGAGCTCACCATACGTCCCATTCGCAGGGGAGACAAACTCGTTGTTCGGGTCCGATTCCCAGGACGTGAGCACGCCGTTGAGCTTGCGGATGTACTTGTACTGGATGTCGGTCGACGCGGGCACGTTCACGGTGATGCTCCAAATCGGATACTCCGCCGGCGACAAAATCAGCGCCGTATCCGGGCTCCAATCCTCCAGCGCGTCCACCGAGCCGCAGAGGTAGATGTCTTCGCCGACGACGGTGGTGGCGTTGACGGTGAACGTCACGGCCGCGGTGGGGGGCGGGGGGCCCGCGAGGCAGGTGGTGGGGACGACGAGCCCCGCGGCACCCCAGCTGACCTGGGGCGTCCCCGCGCGCGCGGAGAAGACGGTGAGTGCGGCGGCGTAGCTCCACGTCAGGTCCGCCGCGCTGAGCGGGACGCCCGTGTCGCGGTCGAATTGCTCGGAGAGGCTTCCGTTGGTGGGCTGTTTTATTCACATTATTATTATAAGCGTGTGTAGAAAGAATTGAGACGAACCGTATACTCGGCATGAATCGCCAAGAACCCGTCCGCGAATGTCTTCACCGCCGCCGTGAGGGTAGTGAACGTCGAGCTCGACGAGGTGTAGGTGCCGGCGGTCACCGAGGGCAGGAACTGCTGGAAGAACGCGAGCGAGGTGGCCGTGACCTCAAGCGAGCCCTGCGCGGCCCAGACGGTACCCGCGTCGTACAGCTGCTCCGCAACCGCCGCGGTGGTGAGGTACCACGGGTTGCCGCCCATGTAGACGTCCTCGGGTAGCGCCCCGTGGCAACGGCGGCGTTGGCCGCGATGCCGCTGTTGAGGGTGTAGATGGAGCGGAAGGAGTCGGCGTAGACCTTAAGACTGGACAGGGCCTTGTCGGAGCAGGGCTGGAACGTGTTGGGGTCCTAAAATCAGGATATCCAAATGAGACGCCTATAGGGAGCTGAGGAGGGGACGCAACGTACGCAGCCAGCAGCGGGGTCAAACGTGTGGATCGACGCAAGGGCCGTATTCGCGTCGATGCCGGAGCGCCCCCCACCGGTGTTCGCGTGATGTACCCGCCCGTCGGGTTCCAGTACGACTGCAAAAAGCAGAGCACGTTGTCCGCCTGTGTCGTGTACGTGCTGCCGTCCTGCCCCAGCGCGGCGGCGAGCGTCGCGCCCATGCGCAGGGCGCGGTGCTGCACGGCAGTGGTGAAGAACGACGACGATTGGATTTCTTCCCAGAGGTCGAAGCCGGTTTGGTTCCAATTATTCGCAACGTAGTCGAGGTCGAGCTGGATCGTGGGCCAGAGGGTGTTGAGAACGTTGGAGGCGGTGGTGTTCTTAAGGAGCCAGTTTGCGTAAGTGATCATGCTTGTGCTCCGCAGAGCGGGACCATCTGCTTACGCGTTAGTACTGATAGTACGCGTAAATTTTGCACCTACCTCGCTGAGGTCTCCCCCATGATCCGGTGAATGCTGTTCCGTTGACGTTGAACTGGGAAGACGTCAGCGATGCTCCCGCAATATGCAGCCGAATTACTTTGGTTCCCCGAGACCCCCAGTCGAAATCGTCCCACTCGGGTTAGACACTTGCTGCAGGTTGGTTTCCGCCGTTATGAAATTCTGGATTTGACCCTGAAGCGTCGTGTCCTGCCCCGTTGTAAACCTGCAACAGAAAATTAGTAGGGTGTTGAGCCGAAATAAAATGACGTACTGGTCGATGATGACTTTGAACACCAGTGACGAATCTCGGACCCAGGTATAGAGATAATCTGGATTGACGGTGCTCGGGCTTGCAATAACTAGGCCAGACTAGAGGCCGGTAAATAAACGGGCAAGATCCAAGTACCATGCATACAATAGCGCCTTCAGACTTGGACCCATCCGCTCCGATATTCGCAAGCATCCCGGCCTTTGCAATGGGGGACTCGGTGGCGACGTAGGAATCGAGCGAGGTCTGCGCGAACACGGCGCCGCATATGGTCAAGGCAGAAAAGAGGACAGTACGCATTCTGGTCTGAGAGAGGTCTTGGACCGAGTTGCAGCTGAAGGACCAGAGCGACCACACGGTCTCTTTATATAGGTCTGCGTATTCGGAAACCATTTGATGAGCACGCGAAAAGATAGACAGGGACGGCGTGCAGAGCAGCGTGCACGCAGGCTCGCGTGATGTACAACGATCACTTCGGTCTACTTCGGTGTGGGGTGAATGGTGATGCGGGGAAAATTATTGCAATTACGCGTTGGAAATGTTGAGTTGAGCTCGACAACACAACTTAAGGACCTGAGGCACTAGAGGGAGGGCAGGTTGTGGTTGCAGTTAAAGAGGCAAGTAGAAAGGAGTAGCTTACGTCTGTGCCGCGTAAAACCGCAAATGAACTGCTGCAATTCAAGTCGCCGACGCGTCCGATCAAGCAGCGGCCGGCTCGGCATTGCTATCACATGAAGCTGAAAGCCAGGTCAAATTGTTCGCCTTGGACTCGGAGCTTCAGCTTTAAGATGATGACGTCATTGGCGAAGTTAGAATCAGCAGCCAACCTGTGTTTCGTGGATGTTAATCAGTCAAAAAATGCATGATACGAGTGTCAAGACTCATCCGCTCTGTGGGACTGGAAAGTCGACGGCATGTGCACCGACGATAAAAAAAGGATTCACAATCACATGTTCACGTTCGCGGGAAATGCAGCACTGGTTCACGTAACTAAGTAAACGGACACACAATCAAAAAGAAAAGTTGCCAACCAGGATGAGCGCCGGTCAGAGGAATTCTGAGTTCCTCAGATGGATGAGGGTTTCCTGATGGTTTCCATCATCCGGGTTTTATGGATTCACGAGACCCGCGAGCGGGGCCGCTGCCAGAATATTGCGGTGCGGCCTCCGTATGCTCCGCTGCACGACTGACGTTTTTGACGTTGTTCCATGGCACGGGGCTCATTGCATGATGAAGCAAACCCGGCCTAATTGTAGTAATAATTGAAATCCGTCAGGCTGGATTCTGAGAGGCAGCGGAGACCCGGCGGCTGGGACTGGTAGGTAGACTAGAATCCCGACTTGAGTGCATGTTGGGTGCATGAGAGTTGGAAGAAACATTTGCCATCTTACCATCACTGATGGCATCAGCAGACTTGACGTCAGCCAAATTGCCCACCATCGACTTGCTCTCGACTCATTCGATTCTGCCCTTGCCTCTCTCTGTCTGTGCCTGTTGGACATAACGTGGAACATTATTACACGATTCGACACCATATGTCAACCGTCAAGCCCTGGATCCTTAACAAGTCTTCGACATACCTTAGTATCGAGTCTCGACCCACTCGATTCTGACTCATTCTGTCCTCGCCTCTTCTGTGCCTGTCGGACATAAGTCGAACATAACACGATCCACAATGTCAACGTCAAGCCCTGGATCCTTAACAAGTCTTCGATATCTTAGTATCGAGTCTCGACCCACTCGATTCTGACTCATTCTGTCCTCGCCTCTTCTGTGCCTATCGGGGACATAACGCCGAACCTTATTACACGAGCAGTTGCCAACTTGCCAGGCTGTCACAGTGTCGATCCTTAACAAGTCCTTGAGATGCACCCTCCAACGTTTGCCGTTTTTATATGCACTTTTTCAAAACCTCGGCCATCCCCTAGCGTACCCACTGGATTTGCTTGGACTCCCAGAATTCATAGAACTAAGGGCAGAATTCAATCCATCGCTTCTCTTTCTCGAACTCTGGCTCTAGATTCATGATGGCTCAACCAAAGAGTATCCGCATGGTTCGATTCCCACAAAGATGTTCAGCTGAATTCAACCGATGGACGCTTGCTCGTTAATTTGATGATTATCACTTCTTTGCAGTTTAGCCACGCCCAAGCCAGGCCTCTGTACGGATATCTGACGTCGCCAAAGGGCGGCAAACTGAACATGAACTGATGCTTATTCGCTTACTGAAGTATTTGCGTGCCTGCATTCCGCCGCGCTAACCACGCCGGCAGTGTCGAACAGGTATAAAAGGTCAGTGCTAACTTCGACCTAGACGGTAGAGACCTCGCCATGAAGTTCATTCTCAACATCCTCACCATCTCCTGCCTCTACATTGCGACCGTCTGGGCGCAAGGTGTTCAAATCGGGTCCCCCCTCCCCGGCGCCACCCTCGAATTTGACTCAACTTTCACTTTCCAACTCATCCGTCCCGTACGGCTCGGCATTATTCTCCCCATGCGTCCCTTCAACTCACCGTTCTTGCAGAACTTCATCGAAAGCGCGACCGAAGTAGGGATTGCCGTCGGGCTCGTCTCATGCCCGGATTCCGTCTGCCCATCGCCTGAAGGGGAACTTGGAGAAATTCTGTACACAGGCCCTTTCAATCCCACTCTCCACGCGATGGGCATGTTTTACGAGAACTTCACGTTGACGGTTCCCTCGTCCGATTTCTTCTCTGGGACGGGACCAGCCCAATTGGCTGTCGTGCGCTTTTATTTGATTGGGGTCAGTTGATAAGTTGAACCTACGGCGATTTGTGTCACTCATCCCAAACGCAGGCGGGGCCAGCCCCAACTTCTGAGATCGAGAATATCACCGTGAATTTGGAGAACTGAATGAGTGCGATAGTTACAAAGACTGTGGCAATAACAATAAATGATTATGGTTGAACTCATCCCAAGTATCTCGTATTGGCCCAGCCGTGGTGGCCCTGTCTTCCGAAACCTACCGCAATTTATATCACTCATCGACCAACCCCCAAACCGAACGAGTGTAATTCATAATGGCGCTCTAAGTATAAGAATAAGTAGTCTAAAAAAGGGGGGCCTGGACAAAACTTGAGACGATGCCGAGAGTGCAATGCTCGGTAGTAGGCAGGCTCCTACCCACCTGCACGTCACGGGGTTGGGGAAGACTTAGTGGCAAAGAGTGGCAATATTCACTGTAAATTCTCTGTATTGGAAGCAATAATAATACAACACGACAAATCCTTGATACCCGATACTACCACTTCCGAAAATCAAACCCGTGGAGGGGTTGGGAAGGAGGGGTATCAGAATTTGGTCATCTTACATTATGATTCTGCTCAATATATGAATTCACTGTGCGTACTACCACTAGGTCTTCCCCAACCACGTAACGTGTGGGTGGGTAGGAGCCTGGGTAGTACTAGGTATCATTACACGGCCGATCCGCATGCTCGGAATTCCAGGAGAGTGATCGGAGGCGGTGAGTGATCGGAAGTGGGACCATGAGTCATCGATCGATCAACGATTCATTCCACAACTTGAAATCGCAATATAAATACGTTTGCTGTCTGACCCCCTCCCAAAATGTTGACTGGCGGTCCCTACTCGAATTCCCAGCGGAGCCAACAATGGCACCGTGACTTGCAATCCATGGCATCCCTGACCGCTCAGCGCAAACTGATCGTGTATAAACCGAGCTACTGCTCTCCCACTCCCGCAGCCAATGCCGGCGGCTCCGTCACTGGAACAATTTATGCACCCATCCTCCGCCTTCCCATCGAAATACTCACCAAGATATTTGCACTCTACTCCGATGCATTCCCCCACGCGTTCGGGAAACCTCCATACAATTTTGGGACGGAACTGGACCGTCTGGCGAACGTCCAGCTTCTGACAGTGTCCGGCGTATGTGGGCAGTGGCACCATACCGTCATGGAAACCCCTACTCTGTGGTCAACTTTCGAGCTCAACGGCGTTCTCTGGAGTAACTCTTCTTGTTTGGAGGACATGATGGCCCTGTTGGCTGCGGCTTTGGGTCGCGCCCGCAATGTGCCTATTGAACTGAGGATCTTCGGCGAGCATGAGCTCCCAGTTCCTCGTCGCTTGTTCGACCTCCTTGCTCAGCATTCGCGTCAGTGGCGGACCGCCGAGTTTGTCTGTTCCATGGAGAACCTCGATCTCTCCATCTTGAAGGGACGACTGCCGCTTCTCCAGAAGCTCGAAATCAATCTCCCTAGAATGCCCCATGCCGTCGATTTCCTTGAGGGTGCTCCCCGCCTCGAAAATCTTATCGTTGCTGGAGCGCTCTTGGAGAATATCGGCAACATTCCTTTAAAACAGCTGACCAGGCTCGGATGCGAGCGCATGACACCCATGGATGTCGCGCGCGTCGTTTCCTTTGCATCAGAGCTGCCTCGCGGCACTCACCTTCATCTATCGGCTGACACCGACTGCATCGCAGTGGACAGGAACCAGCGCTCTGCCGTGGGCATTTCCCCAACGATCATGGCGATATCCCGGCTTTCCTGTAGACTGACGGGATATTTTCGCGCGGGACCCTCCTCCCAGACTCTGAATCGCATTTTCGCCAGTCTCACATTACCGAACTTGGGGGAACTGTGGCTAACGTGTGCCGTATACCCCGACCTCGTGCCGGAATGGCCACACACCCAGTTCCTCGAATTGTCCGAGCGCTCTGAATTCCATCGGTGCCTCAAAGTGTTACGAATTGCTGACCTTCTGATATCGGAGGGAGACCTGATTGCGGTTCTATCCTCCCTTCAATCCTTGGAGCATCTGGAGATCGCAGATAACCAGCGTAGTAGCTTTAACAGTACCAACTTCCTGCCAACCGACAACTTTCTCCGCGCCATTACAATCCAGGCGCCCGACCGATATCTCATTCCCCGGCTTCGAAACCTCGTGTTTGCGACGCGGCTGAGGTTCACTAACAATGTCTTTGCGGCATTTATTGCTTCGCGGTTGGAGGTATGCCCTTCGGCCGTATTCCACGTCGAGATACGCTCCCTCTCGAACCGTAAAGGGATACTACCCTGCGTGTATCTACCCAGGCTGCTACACGGGATACAGACGCGTGGCGGATGCCGACTCGAGTATGTCTTGGATGGTCACTTATCGCTTGCCTGACGCGCGCCCGGCTGTTTACTTACATGGTCAAACTAACTCTGTCAATCGATCGGACGCGTATTTCTATTTTTGTGTTGGAAAAAAGGAACTTCACGTTGACGGTTCCCTCTTCCGATTTCTTCTCTGGGACGGGACCAGCCCAATTGGCTGTCGTGCGCTTTTATTTGATTGGGGTCAGTTGATAAGTTGAACCCAAGGCGATTTATGTCACTCATCCCAAACGCAGGCGGGACCAGCCCCAACTGTTGAGATCAACAACATCACTGTAAATTTGGAGAATTAAACAAGTGCAATAGTTACAAAGACTGGCAATAGCAATAAATGATTAGGGTTGAACTCATCCCAAGTATCTCGTATTGGCCCAGCCGTGGTGGCCCCGCCTTCCGAAACCTACCACGATTTATATCACTCACTGTCAGGAAATGGACCAACCCCAAAACCGAACGAGTGTAATTCTGGCGCTCTAGGTATAAGAATAGTCTAAAAAAGCGTTATCATGATTGAACTTGATCCCCAAGTATTCCGTCTTGACCACCATACGCGTTATCCAACGAAATGAACCGTCGCATCAAATTTTTGCGTGAACTCCCACACGGACGATCCTAAACTAATCAGGACGTAGATTTCTCAACAAACCCAAGACTCACTCTTCTGCCGAAACCCAATTGCCCGTGTCCGGGAACATCGTCGCTGAAAATCAGGCATGAGTAGGATGAAACAAGCCATCAGGTCAATAACATACCCAGGCGACGATATATGTCTTCAATAAGATATTTCCGGAACCAATTTATGATGGGAGAAAGTGTACCAACATCTATGGTTTTGCTGACCACATGATAGCGCGGTGCGCTGGAAATGAATCGTCGGTCTGTGGGGCGCTTCGAAGAAGAAAAGAGAAGAGAACGACGAACACATGGGTGGTTGAGCGGGAGACAGAACGTATCTGATCGACAGTGCCTGAAAGTTGCCTCGGGTCGATGTGCATTTCAATAGCACAGATCTTTTCGATTATATCGTCGGCCTGCAAATATAGGTTGAGACGCACGCGATGAAGGGAAGCGAGCAAACTTACGCGGATGTCAAATTTCTCCCTGAATCCCAAATACGCGGTGACACCGTAAAATCCTGAGCGGCATGAGCGATTGATCTGTGTGTATATCGAGCAAAATACCTTCGACCGTTCGGACTTTGGTGATAGCATAACGCTCCTCGGAAGAGACGCGGGCGACGGGAACGACAGTCACGTTCAAGAAGATCTGAATCCTGGTTAGATTGAACATAGCGTCGTGGAGGTCCACATACAACAACACGGGGAAGCGCAGGCCATTGACGTATGAAGCCTAGTGCAGTTTCGAACCATTAGAATAGGTCGCCTGTGGCAGGATGTGGAGCATACCAATGAATGTGTGCGGGGCTCCTTGGCCACGAGTGATCTTATGGAACACGGCGCACGTCGGGAGCCTCACAAGGGGCTGCGTTTCTCCCATGTCCTTCTCACCGTGTGGATCCACTCTATAACTATACTTCACATCCTTTGTTTTGTGGTATGGCTCCGTCTCGTCCTCCTCGATCTCGGAATCATCCTCCGTTACTTCCTGGTCGGCGTCAGGGATAATGAAATGACGGATGTTTTCCCTGTGTTCCCCGTCGAATTTATCTTCGAGTCCCTGATTGACGAGACTGTTAGGTCCACGTGCAAATAAAAATATTCAACATTGTTCTCACCTTTGCCCAGGTCCAGAACGACATGAACAACATGCTTCCCCAGAAGTCAGTCCAACCAAACGAAACGGATAACTAGATTACGAACAGAATGACGCCGATCATCAAGGGAACCCACGCGCCGAGAGGTACTTTCTTCAAGGAGGCTCCCCAGAAGAGGCCGTCAAAAAATCCCCAGAGCACGAAATAGCCGACGGCAACCACCGCCGGCCATTGCTTGACCCAACGCATCTGCATGGCGAGCAAGATTGTCGTGGAGAACATCACAGTGGCTACGGCGAAACCGTATGCATTGGTGAGGTTCGCGAGATTGGAGAACGCGGCAACGATGATAATGGTCCCGATCATGAGGGTCCAATTGACGGCGGGGATGTACACCTGGCCCTGGATGGTCTCGGAGGTGTAGGACATTTGGAGTGGGGGAAGCGCCCTCATGTTGACAAGTTGTTGGATGAGACTGAATGTGGCGGTGATCATGGCTTGCGAGGCAATTATCTGGAGGATAACTGGCATCAGTGTCTGATGAATGAGTGGGTATGGACTCACAGTGGCCAGAATTGCAAAGACGAAGACAATCCTTTCGAAAGATTAATCACATCAGTATGCGCTTGGAGATTCTACACAATGGGTTCGCACCAGAATAAAGCTCCGTTTGCAGGGCCAGGGATGGTCTTGTAAAAAATGTTTTCGATGACGGAAGGACCGTCCTCAATCAACCGTGCGCCTTGTCCCAAGTATGCGAGGACCAGCGACGGATAGACAAACGCGCTAAACGAAATCTGAATCACTATTAGTTGACTTTCAAACTGGGGGTAAAATCAACTTGCTCGAATGGATAAGGCGTTGAATTGACCAAGGCTGTAATAAACCTTTGTTGGTTATAGACTCGGTAAAAACAGGATGGCGGCGCACTTGGCAAATATTGCTTCGCAGCCGGTAACAGCGAGCAGGACTCCAGCAAGGTAATCATAGTGGCCGGTGCGGACAAAGACTGACGATCCAATCATTGGTCCATGCATTTGAACAAGAAAACGAAACTCACGCATAACTGCGCGCGACGGGTCAAACGCACGGAAAATGCCAGGGTGGGCAGTTATGTTGAATATACCCGTGCCCGCCAACAGGAGGAACCAAATGCAAGAAACTATCAGCGTTTATGGGTGCGCGAATGGTGAGTAAGGACTCGACCACAAACCTGGGGCGAACATGAACGCTAGGCCAGCCGTTCCAAACCGTTGCGCAATGAAGAGGACCAGAAGAATTACGATTGAGATTGGAGTAATCTTTGAAGTTACGGATTCCTTTGCCACGGCGATTCCCCCGACCGCGCTAGTAACACTCTGTGCCAACCATCAGTTCATAATATGCAGGTGTCTGCACGATGCGACTCACGACTGCGGGAGTGAGCACCCCATCAGCTATTGTTAATCTACGATTCATGGTCTTCAACAAAGACATCATGGTATGGTTAGTTCCACGAACGCTGTTCCAAATAACCCCTGCAAAGTAATATCAGTGGAAAGTACCTCCCACATTCATGGTTGTCCTCACCCAGGCCAATAGTGGAAGCCGGAAACGTTCGCTTATGGTCGAGCTCGGGCGATTGGCGAGTTTGTAGCTGTCGCCAGTCAATGTGCGGTCGAGGTCGCCGTCGTGCTCTTCGGGCGGGTACAAGCCTTGGTAAAGGGCATAACTACCTCCTTCCCCTGCAGGATACGACAATAAATTATTGAAGAGCCGTATGGTGACATTGCAAACCTTCTTGTGTACCAAACAGGAGGGAGATGAAAACCTGGGCGAGATCATGAAACAGAGAAATATCAATAGAGAGCAGGGGTCTCACATATTTAACCAAAGGAAGAAGGGTGAGAGCCCAGATGATGGCACTAATACCACCAATGACATCCTCCTCAGACGGCGCTTCACCGGACGCTGGCCAGATACCGTTGAGAACGTAGAGCGGAGAGGTCCCGATGTCAGAGTATATGATTCCTATACAGCGTGAGTTTCTGAAGTACTGGTTCAAAAGCGGATCATGCACCTAAAGTTTGGAAGCTGAGAAACAGCAGGGCGGCGCCACTTAGTTTCACCGCGGTGCGCTTCTTGTGGATGCCAGTTTCGAGAGCCACGGGGACATCGGAAGAAGTCATGATGGCGAAGGAAAAAGAAGGAAAGCTTGTTCAACTCGATCGCAGACTTTATACTATGAATAGGGTTTGATGAGCTTAGATTTTTGCCATTGGTGCGGCCCTTGTGATAAATCGGTTTGGGCTGCGCGGTTTTGGCCAGATGAGCGGCTGTGAATGGGCGCTAGATCATTTGAGCCTCCGACGCATGCGCGCTTTTAGCCAGAGGAGCAATCATCTTAGAGCAACCTCCATTTGATATCGCCTCGAACTTTCCCGCTTTCAGTGGCCACAGGCGAAGGGCGATCCTTTAACCAAGGCGGGTATCCTAGATTTGAATTTGGGGTGAAGTTTCCAAACTGATATCCATGAGCTCGGACGTCGACCACAGGCTGGCTAAGCAATTCTCGATGAATAGGCACCCGGTAAACCTTGCCCGAGATGGCTGGGAGTACCGAGCGGCTTACTGAGCGGGAAGTTGCTTGGGCAGCGATAGACTGTCTTGTCAACGTGCTGGCCCGGCGCGAAGCGTGGGACGTGCGTTACGTACATTTTCGAGACGACGGCCCTCTTCCTTCCACCACATCGGCTGGAAGAGCTGATAATTTATCGTCCAAACCAAGCACATCGACGGATATTGCGGAAATCCGAGTTTCATCCACGGCCATTTACTTCCGACTGCGTCACATCGTGCTGTCGGCCAGCTGGGAGCCTGGGAGCCTGGGACTTAGATATCTTGCTCTAAACTCGAGGCTTCACCGACCACACGGAAATCCGGCTTTTGAACGCCTGAAGAGGGCCATCGGCTTTAGGTAGCCGCGCGTCATACATGTGGACGATTCTAGTTCGAGAGACACGAATTAGTAGCGTCTGTCAAGCGAGACTAGACGGCGCTCATCTCTATCCTCTTATGCCCCGCAGAGCTGGCTCAGTTCAGGAGGCGACGGCTGTTGAATAGCCCTGTCTCCCCGCAGGAAGAATTGATCATGCCATCGAGACAGTCCTCGCCGCCATGAATATTTTTGCTTCGAGCTGTCGAATCATGAGTGCGTTTAGTCATTTTGACAGGGATGAAACTGAAGTTTTCGCTCCAGATTCCCACCTCATCGCAATGTAACAATTGTACCGCGGGCATTGAATCAGAGCCCTCGTATTTTCGCTGCTTTTGATTCCTACATGCCATTTCCCCTCTATCTATTGTAGCATTATTACTGCACCTCAGAAAGTCTTAGATCGTATCAAGCTCTAGTATCGCTGCGGATGTAAAGCCAGATTATTCCACACCCTTTTCAAGTTGCCAGAGAGAAGACAGTCCATTCTACTTTTTTGGGAACAGACAGAACGTCAAAGTACAATAGAGGGTAAACAATTTTGGTTACAAAAGCTGAAATTGAACATGTGGTGAACTGCGCACTACGACACTGACCCGAAGCTGCAATCATTCTGCTCCTGCCATAGTGTATAGGGCTTCTCGGTCGCCGGACTCTTCCACCAATGCACGCAACTTGCCATCCTTTATTCCCAGCAATTCTTTGGGGTTGTCGAATTCGACCTGAGGTTGGAAACATAAGCCATTCAGGATATCAACATGCGAATATGACTCACGATACGTCCGGCGTCGAGGACCATCTGGTTGAATAACTGCATCAGTGGCGGCTCAAGAACACCTTGGACACGCACAATTTTGTCCGCATCCATAATGGTCTGCAATCTGTGCGCCACGGTGATCAAAGAGACATCCCCACGCAACTCTTGACGAAGAGAATTCTGGATGATGGAGTCCGTTCTGTAATCTATACGCAAAAATTAAGGTCAAGAGCAAACCGAACCAACGAAGACGTCACCAATGGCAGAGGTCGCTGTTTCAAGTGCATAACATGAGATAGGAGTGCAAGTTTCGAAGATACAAAACCAACCTTCATCTAGAATCAGGATCTTGCTTTTCCGTACAATAGCTCTGAATATGTTGTGAGAAGGTGGTCGTCGAGCGATCTAACATTCGTGACCTCACCTGGCTAAAGCAAATATTTGACGCTGTCCGACTGAGAGATTCGTCCCGCCCGTAGAAATGGCGCTATCCAAAGTTATTCGGCCCTCGTCCATCTCGTTTTGAAGAGCAAACAGGCCCGCGGCACGTAGAGCGTAGTTGAGCTCGACGTCGTCATATTGGCCGAAAGGATCCAGGTTTGCTCGCAACGAGCCGCTCAGCAGTTCGGGCTGGAAAACAGATTCATCAGCAAGCAATGACGGGTCGACGCTTCGCAGCACTGACGACTTGAGGAATGATAGTTATGCTGGAACGCAGCGCATCTAGGTTCAACTCCGACGTCTCGAGTCCGTCGTACTTCACGGAACCTTCGGTGGGGATGCATCTCAGGAGTGAGAGCGTCAATGAGCTCTGTCGGCCAATCAGCAGTCGGTCCATTATGGAAGCCGATAAATTACCTTCCCTGAACCGGTGCGACCAACTATAAAACGAGCGAATTAATTGGAAAGTGAATCAGAAATTAGAAATAATTACCAATGCCAACCCGTTCTCCAGCCTTGATATGGAAAGAGATGTCGTGTAGAACCTTGGGGCTGTCTTCGGAATATCTTGCCGAAAGACCCTGGACTTGAAGATCTCCACTCGCGGGCCAATATGCCGGCGGTTTCCCCGCTTCGGTGGCGGCCTTTTCGTGCTCAATGTTGATATATCCTTGTATCCGTTCGAGACTGGGGAACGTAAGCGGCCCTCTCCACAAAATGCCCTAGAATTTTACCTATTGCCTAGTTTGGGACGCGAGTGGGTTAGGTTGAGTGCATGTACAAGTTATCACTTACCTTGCACTTCAAATTCATTGGTGGTCCTCACCTAGGGAAAATTCGCATTAGCGAAACTCAAGAATCAGTACAATCAGTACTAACAGCCCACAGAAGCATCTCTACCAAATTTATTAGCCGATGAAATCGACTGAAAACAAAAACTCAACGAGTAAAGCTGCCAGGTTATTATTAGCTGACGAAATCAACTCGAAAAAAAAAACTCAACGTAACAGCCATGTTGATCAGGAATCCTGCGTCCCCCGCCCTACTGTGCGTGACGTAGACTAGATATGTAGCAAGACCCGTAGAAAAGATTGAACCCAAAATGTCAACGCGGACAGAGACCCATCTACGTTTCAATGAATTTCAATGAATTACAATTCGCTTAACAAGGGTCTGCACTGACCGGTTCAAATTGTAGAAGTTGCGGGCGGCCCTCGTATATCTATCGATTCTGGACAGGGACTCTGTAGCGAATTTTGATTGTGCTCCGAAAGCGCGGATTGAAACTGGGTGGCTATTAGCGGTTGTGACCGAAAGATGGCCATAAATCATTACCCAATCCAGCGACAGCGGCTCCAAAACTTCCAGGAGCACGATTAGATATGGACCGAAAGGGCAGGAAAACGACGTACTGCGCAAGAACCGGAGCGCGCGTGTTTGACATGAAGCGCTTGACTGGTAGCTGGCCAGCGATGTATATCTGTCCAACCCACGCACCCAGGGCACCAACAAGCAAACCAGGGAAGAAGAAGACTGGAGCATATATAACCACAGCCGCAAATTTCACCTGTATATCCAGTTCAGTTCAACAGTGCGCAATATATTCGGGTTCATACCGTCATGGAAACGATCAGTGAAGTAAGAGGCCAAAATTGGTTAGCGAGGGAGTCGTCAACAGCCCTCACATCGTTCGTGACACGGGCGATGATACGGGAGGTTGGAGTGACATCGAGCCATCTAAAGCCCCAAAAAAATCATGTATGGGAAAATTAAGACACAAGGATAGGCGAACCTCAACGGAGCACGGAGCACCGAGTCGATTAGATTGTTGTGTATTACCTTTGATGCTCTCAACTGCCCAAATACAAGATAGATGAATACAATCGCAACAGCAGCGGTGGAGATGAAGACGATTCCCACTATGTCCGGTCAGGGAATAAAGTGAAGGAGAGAGAAGACCAACCGAATATGGAGAGATTGCTGCAAAACAGTCAGTGAAGATGTATGTTACTGTTGAAAAGCATGTACAAAATAACGTCTACGTCTTCAGCAGGACGGTCGTCGTACTGCTTTGCCCAGTAACCCAGCTGCCATGTCCTCAACGTAACAAAAAATTGTTGGAAGAAGAGGCCACCAAAGAAAGCGGCGAAGAAGAACAACGGATATTTACCGCCCATGGCAAGGAAATACATTTTTACTGCAGCCGCAATCAGTGTGACGGGTAATAAAGTCGAGGGAAGGCGCACAGGAAGAGGCGCTAACATGCCCCAATTGAACTTCTTCGGCGACGATGAGCTTGCCTTCTGTAGATACGGAAACTGGGGCCTCGGCGTCAATTTCCTGCTGTGTTTTGTCCAAGACTTGTTGGTCTTTGTGGATCTGAGCTGCCAAGGAACCACGCTTCGTAATTTCTGAAATGGTGCCTTGACTGTGAACTTGGCCATCGGATCCAAAGCTAACGACGAAGTCGGCGATGGGCCGAGTCAAGGCGACATTATGGGTCTACTATTTTGTAGCACAGGATATCGAGAGTTGGATATACTCACGACGAGGATGACCGTTCGATTCTCTGGGTGCGAATCAACCGTAAGATCGTTAGCGTGGGAACAGTGATTTGAACCACATACCAATCAAGTCACCACTGAGGCACTTTTCAACAATCCACTGTGCGGTGTGAACACTGCGATTATGTCAGTATTTTACTCGGAAGATGACAAGGGAACTTGCTCAAGAGCTGCGAGAACATCATCAAGCAGCAAAATGCTGGCTTTTGAGTACTATAAATAATCAGAGGGAAGGATTAAGCTCCAACCGAAAAACATCTTACAACGGCTCGAGCGAGCGTAAGGCGTGCCTTTTGCCCTCCCGAGAGGGTTAAACCTGGTTAAACGTCAGCAGAAAGACATTCAAAGAGAAAAAGATGCAAACCCTTTTCTCCGATTTCAGTTTGGTCACCAGCTTGAAAGAGCTTGAGGTCGGGTTCCAAGGCGCACTGGTACAAAACCTTCCGGTAACGCTTCTCGTCGAATGGAGTATCAAAAACGATGTTGGAGCGAATGGTTTCGTTGAGGACCCAGGACTCTTGGGCAGCATACGCAACGCCAGAGCTTCGTGGAAGGTTGTACCAAGAATCGGGCGATGATGGAATAAAGTGCATTTCCCCTCGAAGAAAACTATCTCAACCCGTAGCCAGAAGAGGAACTTAACGCACCCAAAAGTGCCATCAGAAGGGAGGTTTTTCCTATCGCTCATCAGCATCGCAAGTCAAACAATTCAGACAACTTTCACCTGATCCTGTCGGCCCCACCACCAGATTGATTCGGCCCTGTGCAAATAGAACCTCATCGATTTTCAACTGAAATTGGCGTCGCGAGCGCGTAAGCGAACCATCCGACTCGTCGGACCACGAAAATTTGGCGTTACGGAATCCAATCCGTTCATCTGAGGATGGATCAACGGGATAGAAAATAGAGTTCTCCTTTTCGTTGAAGGCGTCCAACAATTCCGTCTGTACTCGAGTTAAATCAAGGACCTTATTCGTAAACCCATGACCTACTTTTTTCAAGAAGTCGTCTACACGATCCAACTGCCAAAAACCGTGAGTTGGTCGAAAACATATGAGGGAACAAGCGTACCGAGACTTTCCCTGTCATCAAGTTATTGAGCCAGCCTGTGATCTGAGGGTGTTCAATAGATATATAGATATAAAATCAACTGGATGTCATCATACTTGAGCGATATTATCCCTAACACCCAGTAAGCGGCCAGAAGACGGGAATTGGAAAGACAAACCTCAGCATATCAAACACCGTCATGCTCGAAAAGACTTTCGATGCATTTAGAGGTTGACCCATAATTAAGGTCTTCGCGGGGAAGTTAGCCAGAAGATTCCAGACAAGGACAAATATACCGACACTAAAACCATTCAGCGTGTATATTACCTCTAAAGAAGAAACTCACTAGGTGGCATAGGTAGCGGTCATGGTGACGACCTTGACGCCAAAATTCAGGAGGGGACGATTTTGACCAAAATAATACTGACGGGAATGAGGAAACTATGTATCGTTTGATCCACGACGAGTTGTTTAGTGTCAGTGCGCTCATAATGCAAAAGAATGAATTTTTCACTTGACCAGATTGGAAGCCATGTCGATGAGACGCCTTTTTTGTATCCAAATGAGCTCGGAATCTCTCTGTGTGGAATCAGAACCAAATCCTCGAAGTTGAAGGAACCTATAGTACCTTGTCTCCGATTCGAGCCTTCATTTTTTGCTCCCACCCGAACAATTTTATCTAGTGGAAAAAAAATCAAAAATGAAGGGAAAAATCAGAGAGCACGGACCATTCGAAGGACGTTCACAGCTAGATTGTTCTATATCACCATGCAATTCAGGGATAGTCGCCCACGCACCTTCACTAACAGATTGAACCCTCTCGTCCGTGCGTTTTAATCGCTCTTTTTGGACCGATTGGACGAGCTTCGCCACTAAAATATATGAGTGAGAGGACTGGACATCAGTGAACACGAACTATAGCCAGGCACAGGCGCAAGTAAAACGATGCTGCCCACGCCGACCCAAACTGCCCAGCCCAATAAAAGATGAAGGAACCAGATCCCAATTCCCAATTGGAGAGGAATATAGATCACGAGAACTAAGAAATCTCTGCTATCCACTGGTAGACGATCAGTTCGAACTCCAATGCCAGCACCAACAAAAGTCACGAACCTATGTTTCCTAAATCCACGGTGACCAAATTATTGATCTTGCCAACCAGACTTCCCCCTGATTTCTTGTCTTCCTGCTTTTTGACTTCCTCCTTGGCGGTTTTTACTGGTTGCTTGCTCGCTGTGGACTTGATACTCGAGGAACTGGCTTGCACGGTTGTGGAATCGCCCTCCGAGTTTTCAACATTTTCTGGCGTAACGGTTTCTGTGCTCTCAGTATCCGACCCAGTGCGGGCAGCGGACGAAGGGCTCTCAACCGCGGGAGCATCGCCATCCGCATCTTCCGCCTCTGTAGTCTCAGCCTTCATCCGAATCCGCAAACTGAAAGAGTTAGTGATAAACTTAACTGCGGCGCCCTTGTGCTTGCCTGTGAGCGAAGACAAGCTGCGTAATAATGGCTTCAACTCGGACCAAAGTTCGGGTCTATGAACGGCTATAGGCTGAAAAATACTTCAGTCGAAGACCACCTTCACGCACGTTAATGAAAATATAAGTCTGGAACGCCAGAGATCCTGAAGAGGCGAATCGTAAGCTCGAATCAATTTATAGAGACTGTAGTACCGATGATCGGGCCGATGAAAATCAAACCAATCCACACCCATGGACGCACAATGACAGGTGCATCTTGGTCTCGCATTTCGATATATCTATTCAAAGGTAATTCGAAGAAGCAAGTGCGGCACGAGCAGGCTCATACTGAAGTAACCGGTTCATGGCGTACGGTCTGCAAGAAGGATTAAGTGTACTTCCCGGGTAACAATGGGAAACGGTTACCCGGAATAATTCGTAAGAACTCGCAAGACCAGGATACCCGCCAGGATCGTGAATTCGCGGTGAAAGACACGCATGAGCCCGAAGAAGATATGGCGGCGTGATTTGCTGCCGGAAAAGTTGTCCAAGTACTAAGAATGTTTAATGAGTGAATGCGAATGATGAGACCGAGATCGAAGGCGCCGCTACCGTGAAGCTTCGCTGTTTAAGATGAGCCGCGGTATCAGTGTCGCACAAAGAATACAGCTCTTCTTCTTGCAGCTGAGACTGGCGATAGGCGAGAAAAATTATGTGATCCAGGAAAAAAAAGAAGGCGAATGAGAATATCGACGCCGTCTGCTCTGGATTGAGAATCGCCTGCGGATTCTTTCAGGGAGGTCAACATCTGCTTCGTCGGAAAAAAGGTCTAAAGCCTCACCGACGGGTCGACGGGGATATACTGCCGAGGCGTAAACAGAGGGACTATCACTGCGGTGATGAACAACAGTCCAATTTTCGCCCACAGCCTCCAGTCTTCACCAAGATCGGCAGGAACACCCGCAAAGGTAGCCAGAGGGACCAAATCGCGATAGAAATACACACAGAACACAAGAAATAAGACGCAATTCACGTGTCTGATGAGTCGATGGCGTGTTTTCTTGGGACTGATGGAGAGCAAGGCCAAAACCGAAGCATACAGCTGGCCAATGTCAATAATGGTGCTAAAATATGGCAGGGAGACTCACATAAGTTATGCTCCGAAGCATCCCTGGAACAAGGCCGTCGAATGGAGGGATGGAGAGGACAAGTAGGCCCAAACATCCGAGCAGGCGAGCGACTCTGAACCAAAGAATCGTTCCTTTGCCGATTCCTGGAGGAAGGACCTGTGTTTTTGGTTCTATCCCGACGCGCGCGAGCAACTTCTGGACGGACTGAAGAGCAAGCACGAAGTGGAGTAACAAAACAGACGCCGAAATCGCTGTGGCACAAGCGGGAATTAAAAGCACTGCCGCAAGCTCCTGCCCAGTGTCGACGGCAGGTAAACGAACGTAAGTCATGATGGTCTGGGGAATGGGTGTGAAATCCATCGGTGAGCTCGACGAAGGCTCGCAGGGGATGTGTCTGTGGTCTAAGTCTTAAAAGGGAGTCAATGCGGCGGTATAACCCGATATCATGATCGCGCATAACATGAATCGCCGGTGCAAATCCTGCAGCCGGAGAATTGAAAAATTCATCCACTGGCCCGCCGTTGCTATAGGTGCGCCGTTCTTCTTAAAGTTCTTTGATGGAAGGAGGGGTAGACTCGGGTTCTGTCCGAATAGGTTTGAATCCTTTGTCAAGTGTACTATCTATGTCCGAACTTGAAGGACGATAATCGATTAAGTAGTTGGCAAAGGTCGAGACTCGACACTGTTTAAGTACTTACAGTAAACTTGATTAGAAAGTAGCGAAGATGTAGGTATATCATCCACACTCCATAGCACTCCATATCGTACTGTGACTCAACGAGTAGTCGTTGAGGTGGGGCTTCGTCGAGAAGCCACGAACTTGAAATGGGAAAGAACGATCGCACTGCCACAGCTGTCAACTCAATGCCACGTGTATTACGGTTGAAGTTGCCCTTCCTGAATTGTCTAACATAGTGAGCGGTAGGAAAGGAATCGCCCGGTTCCAGGAAGAAATTGGTATGATAATGCAATAGTGCCAAAACTCCAAAAGTTTCAAAAACTGGAAGGTCCGAGTCACCACCGAAACATTATATGTAATCCAACTCTCTTCAACACCCTTGACCTAACGCTCCGAAGTAATTCTAAAAATCCTATATGGTCCGTGCTCCATCCCGGTCCAACTTCCAGCCTAATACGCATTATTGCTCATCATCAATTTCTGTCTGCATCCAACTCTGTCGGTCCTCCGAGTCCGAATTGCTCGACTACGAGTTCTGGGGGAAGTTGGGTGTTGTCGGAGCGGGTGGTGGAGGTGGAGGCGGGGGTGCTTTGACAAAGTTGACACAAATTTCCACGGTAATGGTCATCACGGCTAGTAGTGCAGAGAATGAAGTCGCGAGGAAAGGCGAGATGATTGGTGAAGTCGGGTACTGGTGATTCAGTAAACGGCCAACAGGATGGTTGAATGAAGATTGCTCGCCTCGCCCGCGCCTTTTATACTCGCTAGTTGCGCCCGGCCTATGCGTGTACCACACGGTCACCGCACAAGACGGCATTGTTCTATTGTTTTTTCTTTGAGTCATCGTGATGAATGTTTTATTAAGCGCATATTAGCACTGACTAATCGAGCCCCGGGGTCGTGCCCAGACTGTGCGTTTGTGGTTCGTGGTATTGTTGTATTATTTTTTGAACATGCTTGCCATTGCGAAGGAGAAAATGTAGCTGTCATCAGGGTGGCCCGGAAACTGACTCACTCACAATAGGCAGAGTTCAACTTCATTGAAACTCAATGGGCTGAGCAATATGGCCCTGGTCCATAGAGAGATAAAAATGGAAACGGAATCTTATAAGTACTGGTGCTGTCGCACATGTTCGCCGTACGCAGATCCGTGTCGCTGTGGTATCGTCACGCGTGGCCGCAGCCAAGGGATAAATATGATGCTCGTGAGTTCGTGAGCCTCCCTCTGAATTTCTGCTCAACTTCTATTTCTCGCTCCAACGAACCCGAAAAAAATGATTCCCTACTTCTGATCGTGGGAGCAGAGGATGTGGATCACTTCCAGTAGCATGTTCGAATGCACCCGTAGATGCTTCAGGCTAATCTTGGAATTTATGTTCACGCCCCACAATTTCGACACCGTATTTTGAATGCCGGAGGTGCTGTTATGCAAGTGCAACAGCCAATGAGATGTACGAAGTGTTCGTGTTTAACTGTGAGAAACTTGTTAGACTTGGAATTATTGCGTTTGAGGCTCTGAGGCAGTGCGAGGGCTGGTGTATCCGTTCGATATCTGCTTCAGAAGCGCTTTTGAAGGGATTAGTGGGGGACCGGGGTTGAGTGGGGGCACGGTCGTTGAACATTATCGTGCGGGCGAGAAGACCATGATCTCCGAAATTTGACTCTGCGGCCCACTCGACAAGTGAAGCCATCAAATCTTATTCGATAATCCAGGTCAATCGGGAACTTGCAGGTTGACATCGCCAATCTATAAGGATTTGAAATTAGCAGTCGTCTGAACTTGGAACTTGAATGACCTTTGCGAAATTAAGGCGTAACATAATGTTGGCAACGAAAACGCTTCCGAACCTCCGAAGCGTATTCTGCGAACCTGTAGTGACGACCTCGGCAAGTTCCATGAAGTGCACGATGATTCAAACTCCGCTTGAATAGGCTCTGATCACGTGGCAATCGGCCCGTTGCTCCGAAACTCGATCGAACAATTAAAACAAGACCACGACGCAAAATTGAGCAACAGAAGCTCGAGAGAATACTTTTGGCGCAGATTTGGCGTGTTCTGGGACAACAAACCCTGAAAATCACGTTTGGATACGCGCAATCACCTGGAACCCTTGCATGCCGCCTTTATCTGCCCATTTGACGAATCGACTGAAGGCTTGGACATTGGTCTGAATCGATTCTGGCAATGCCGTCGGATACAAAGTAGTCTGTCTATTCAACCCCGCATTGTTCTCTTCTCTTGTCTCTGGGAAATTATCGTTTTTCTGTCGGCTGACAATAAGACACAGATCATACACCCATCGGGTTTATTGTCTTCAGCTTCATCCACCACAATTAACAATAACGCAGATTGGATCGTTTCGGTCAGTTATTGTCTCTGGTAGGCTTCGTAGCGACGATCGGCCGCCCATTTAGGAAAGCCAGACATTTCCCTCACCATAAACTCTATTATAACGGGCTAATGCACGCCGTAACCGTGATCCCTTCCCTTATTAAGGTGTTTCGGACTCATTTTTGCAACCCTGTTCCAAGCAGCTTGCCGCTAACATAAAGCCCCAAACTGTGATTTGTCTTCAACAGCATTCTGATCTTCTTTTCTGGTTTCTGTACCTCCCACCAGTAGCCGACAGTATCGGCGATTCCCGCCTCTTCGAACGTCCTTATTGTGCAGCCGCTTGGTCTCTCTTTCTCCGACCATGACCCCAGCCCCCTCAAGTCCCAAGAAAGCGTCCCACAAAAAACGACACAGTGAGTGGAAGCACCATCGGGCTGCTGATGGAGCCTCACATGCACTAGCGAAACCGTGTCGGTATTTCCAGGTGGGGCACTGTCCTCACAAGGAGCAGGAAGACTGCGATTTTGCGCATGTCTACAGTGATCCACGGGCGTCGTTGCCTCCTCCGAAACAGTGTCGGTACTACCTGCAAGGAAACTGCACGAATGGAATCTGGTGCCAATATCTTCATGGCCAGGCAAGCGCTGGCTCTGATGACCACTCGCTGCTTAAAGGTCTGTCTCAACCGAATGCATAGACGAACGGCCGATTGCAACTCTGATTTGTGATGCCAGATTATCAACATATGAGTTCACTATCTGGGGGTGGTGAGTTGCGCGTTGTAGGCATTGTCTCGACTCGGAGATTGACATTCAGTAGAATTCGGTGCGACTTCCAATACCGTTCAAATGAGGGTTGGAGTAGCCCCGCCTGCCGTATATGTCCCCAACCACTTCAACGTGGTGCACGCTCAGCCGACCCCATGGCAATACCCCGTCGAGCTCGTCCCGTCACCGCATCTGCTGCCACCCAATCGAATTGCTTCTCCCGCCGCTTCTCCCGCCGCTTCTCCCGACTACATCGACTTCAGCACGTCCTCGTCGTCGCCGACCAGTTCCGTGTCAGATGACGATCTCCCGGGGCAATACTGCTCGTACTTCACTGAGCCTCAACCCATCGGCGTCTCATATCTGGGCCCTCCATATGACGACCATATCCAGCCGTATTCGCCGCAGCTGAGCGTCGTGCCCACGGGTTATAGGATCCCGCCCCTTTACGAGATCCTCAGTCCCAAGACTCCGCCGTCCGCTAGCTTTTACTCAGCCGCTGGGTTTCCTCCACACCCCCAGCCGTCGCGGACGCTCATCGACCGTGAACGCCAGAGGCTTGCGACCTACCGCAGTGAGTACTGTTAAGCCTGCCTTTCCCGCTGTAGCGATCTGTTTATTATTTCTATAGCCAAGCCATGCAGATACATCGTAGCAGGCACTGTCTGTCCGAACGGAGAGGCTTGCACCTTGTGTGTATCGCGCCTTGGTTTCGTATTGGGCTTACCAATTAATTCTTTCTGCAGCATTCACTCCATTCCAGAGAAGGCTGATGAGCCTTTATCGTCGCCTGAGTCGGGCAAACTGCGGCACGACCTCCCGTCCAAGCCGCTGTCCACCAAAGAAGAAAATACACGCAAGGGGTACTTTCCCATTTCTTGGCGTGTAATTGGAGGTGGGGTCCTTGTAGGTGGTACCAAGGGTACGTTGAAATTATTTTTTGCTAAGACAAGCCCAACTCGACGTTCCAGGAGAGGCCTCTGATGACGACTCCGATCTGTCCGACAATTCGTTTGAAAGCCCAGTTTCGCGGGTGCTCTCCGTCGAGATCTCGTCCTCCGCGCCACCACATACCATCGTCTTCCCGCCGATGGACTCCGACGCGGACTCGGACGACAGCGCGACGCCCACCGAAATTGTGAGGGCTCGTACTCGCGCGTCGTCTATTCCATCGACACCGATTACCCTCCATGTCGACCACCTTCGTGTGCGTTCATTCTCTTGCCCTGACCGACCACCGTACTCACCAAAGTTTTCTCATGCAGCTCTTTTCGGCTGAATCTCCTGGCGGTTTGTAAGGTGTTGTGAACTTCAACCATGCACTGGACGATCTTCGATCTTCTTTGGCAGTTGCACGTAGTTTAGTTTCTATGTAGGATACGCAGTTGTAGTAAAATTTATTTCATTTCTCAACTCGTAGTGGTACTCTACGTTGAATGCGAGACGCTTTGACGTTTCAAATCTCATGTTGAGTTGGCCTCGACTTCCAGTCTGAAATCTATATCATCAAGCACGAAACGTTGGATTATTCTCTGATAAAATCCAGACGATCTTCTCCCCACTCGCTAAGGCTTGCGTGCCTTTGAGTTTGGCTGGGCCTCCTCTGGAGTCTGGATAAAGTCTAGCCAGATTATGGCGCAATCTAATCAGATATCATCGGATCTGATGGGGATTAGATCAGGTCTCGATGCTGACGGTAACCTCTTTCAAGCGCTCGTCGAGCCGGTGCTTGACCACGCCCTTGTACACGCAATCCCTTTTGTCCCTCTTCCTCCGCTTTCTCTCTTGCTTTCCTTCCTCTCGCCATGTCTGTTATCGACCTCTCTTTGCCACTGTCTGACGTCCTGCGGGAGGGTACCAAACAGGCCCATGAGGAGGTCGAGGTCAGCCCAGCCGCCTCCGCCATGCTACGCGGTGCACTGGACAAGGAGGAGTACATACGCTTCCTCATGATGCTGTGGCACATCTACGAGTATGCCGTCCCCTTTTTTTCCTCCACCAGAGAGCTAACAGCTACGGCCTCACAGCACCTTCGAACGCGGCCTGGAGAGACACCAAAACTACCCGGTCCTCGAGCCCACATATAACCCTACACTGCTTGCCCGGGCCCCACCTCTGTCCGCCGACATAGCCTATTTGCTGGGTGTCCCCGAATCGTCCTGGAAATCTCACCGGATACATGTGCAGCTGATGGCCGCGCAGCCGCCCGCGCTCGAGACATACATCACGCGGATACAGTCCATCGCAGACTCGCCAGACCCGTCGGCGCTTCTGGCGCACTCGTATGTGCGCTACCTCGGTGATCTCAGCGGTGGGCAGACCATCCAGCGTGCCCTGGCAAAGGCGTACGGCCTGACGATGGGCGGCTCTGGCTTGTCATTCTATGCATTCAAGGAGCTGCACTCGTCCAAGCCCGCGACGCAGGGAGAGATGAAGCGCATCAAGGAGTGGTTCCGCGCGGGCATGAACAAGGGCGCCGGCGACAACCAAGACGTGAAGGGTAAGCATGCATAAGTGCTTTGACTTTACATATTTGCTTACCTAACGCGCCAGCTGCCGTCATGGAAGAGGCTTCCCGCGTTTTCGAGTTCACCGGCGAGATTTTCAAGGCTGTGAACCTCGAGAAGCCCAAAGTCGTCTTTGACGCGGACCCCCAAGCTCCGCGGATGTACTCGATTGCGAGCGTCTCCGCTGTCGTTGTGGCTGTCTGCGTCGCGCACTTTCTTCTCACCGTCGGCGGTTTCACTGGTGAGAAGGGTTATGACAAGCTTGTCGCCGTAGAGGAATGGCTGTCTCAAAAGCTTTCCTAGATATGACAGGAAGATGGCTGTTTGGCATGCCTAGACGACCCATTTCATATTTTATGCCTGCATTTTATGCTAGAAGGTGAAGAGGAAGGGATGGATACATCGAGTCTTTGAGATTAATGCCATATAAGTACATGTTACGTGGTAAGTAGAATTCGCTGAAAGCCCATGGCCGAAAGTGTGGCCTGAAAATTTAGGAAAAATCACGAATAGACGCGGGTTTTCTACTGTTTTTCGATTCGCTGAAGCGCTGATTGTGCAACGCGTTCGTGGTATTCCGGCACGGGCGAGGCCAGGATGAAGAGACAACGAAGCACAGCCACGCTTCACCTCTTTCAGTAAACCACTCAGACTGGCACCATGTCCCTCTCCGATTCCCCGTTCGCGAATCGACTGAACACAAACTACGTTCCTTCGGATTCCGAAATCCTCCAAATCCGCGCCCTTCTCGTGGATCCCTCAAATGAACTAGCACACATCGATGCTCAGATCAAGGAGATGGAGTTTGCCCTCACTCAGCTCAAAGAGCAGCGTGGATCGCTCGAGAGGCCGGTTGACGCACACAAGGCCCTTATATCTCCCATGAGACACATTCCTCAGGATGTTCTTCTCGAGATATTTTTCTCCTGCCTCCCATCGGAACATGACGCTTTGATGGACCCCGCCGAAGCGCCCCTGATCCTGGGTCGCATCTGCAGGCATTGGAGAAGCGTCGCGTACTCCACGCCCATGCTCTGGAGCTCAATACATATCCCTCCGCCCAATTATCTCTGTGCGCCTGGGATGGAGAGGGCCGGAGAGGCGTGGCTGGCGTGGCTCGAACGATCTGCCGCTTGTCCTCTATCTGTTTCCCTTGTCGGCCACGCTGTCGACGACCCCATTCCCGAAAATCACCCTGTCGTGCGGGCACTTGTCGAGGATCCGCGGCGCTTGCTAGTGCGCTTACGCCGCCTAACACTGACCGTCGATGGGCCCAGTGGCGATGCTGAGTGCTTCCGACCACTTCTACAACTTGGCCCGGAAGACCTGCCGCTTCTGAAGAGTGTGCAGATAAGATGTCTGGACACCTACCCAGATGTCCCGAACATGCTGCAGGTCCCCACTCTTGAGGACGTAGCGCTGTGCACCGTCGCGTCAATAAATCCTCTTTCACTCCCACTTAAATGGTCACGGCTGACGCGACTTCATCTTATATGCTTTCCTTTGTCGGTAGGCAATGGGGGCCTCGATATCAGCGGGGCGTTGGAGCTTCTTCGAAGGTGCCCGAACCTTGTGCGATGCGAAATCCGAGTGACCGTGGATTTGGATGACCCAGGCGCACTGACCCTTCACACTGGCTCAATCATTCTGCCCCATTTGGAAACTCTTGTCTTCCACGGTTGGGCATGTAAATTTCAAAAATGGATCCCCCATCTCGTCGCACCAAATCTCTGCTATCTGCAGCTCGGAGAGGTGTACGAAACGACTAACCTTCACTCAAGCGGGCATTTACGCGCACTTATCGACCCAATGCAGCTCACGTCTTCCGACCTTCATGTACTTTTGCAGTCCTTCCCAAACATCTCCCATCTCCAACTGTCTTCGAACCCAGGCCCTGCTGTATCACTGTCCTCGGACGATGCGGACGATGCGTTCATCGCGCTCTTCTGTCCGCCACACAATCTGTGCCCAATGTTAACCGCTATTGCTGTTACGGCACCTTGTACTTGGTTTTCCGACGCCGCTGCTCTGGCCTTAGTGAAGGCGAGAATGGCCATGCCCACCCCTCTCCGTCAGTTTCAGGTTCAGTTCGACCGTCCAATGAAGCTCGACATTATGCCCGAACTTCAGCCGTTTATTTCGAATGGACTCCAGGTTGCCCTCGAGTATTACCCTCCGGCGTGGAAATCCAGAGTCCGGGAAGGATTGTTCGTATCCCGGCCCTTCTAACTATCATTTATCCCTCGCCGTCTTTGTTTCTCCGTCGCTCGCTCTGTTGGCTAGGTACTTACTGGCCTTCGACATTTGTTTATGTAGTAAAAAAGATGCCGCTAACCCAAGCGAGAATCCCAGCGTCTTTCAGACTTCAGTGGACGCGCCAAAAGGATTGCTCTCGCGTCAGTGATTTCGGCACAACTGGGCCATCTGTCGGCGAGCAAAACTTGTACTATCTATTCTTGGAGTTGCCTGTTACCAGCGAACGCGATAGGGCTGCCACCCGTGCCGTTACGGCCACGGCCGTCGAAAAACGGCCCGTGGGATGGTTGAACTTTTCCTGAACGGGACGGCACGGTCAACGGGACGGCCGTGACGGCCGTCAAACGGGTGTCTGTGGCATATGTGTTCCCTCCTTCCAGAGTTGAATTCCTGGTGGTAGATAGCTGTAAGTACCCAGGTGATCTCAACAGGTTTGATTTTGGAGGGTCAGAGACACACATACCTCAAAAAATACTATCGTCTTCTCGCAGTTGAGCAGATTCAAGCTCCGCCATCACCTACGGAAGGTGCCATTGGCGCGCCGAAAGCTCAACTGCCGTCGTATGAAGAGGTCAAGATGGCTATGCTGCGTAAAGAATGTATTGCGGTAGACCTATAGTCAATCCAGAGCAGAAATACCACCTTAAAGAGGGCATTTGGCGGAGAAAGTTAGTATACCCGTTGAACGGCCGTGACGGCCGTGTTTCACGGGCCGTTGAGCTGCCCAAAAAATGTGCTACGGAACGGGCACGGCACCCGTGCAACGGGTGCCGTCGAACCGTGGCCACGGTCACGGGCGGCAGCCCTAGAACGCGAGCAGCATCCCAAACCTCCTGCTCCCCCAAACACACAAATTGCAAGGTTCGACGGCCATTTGAATTTCAGCGAAAGGTGAGATGCACGCAGGAAAGAGAGAAACGCCGGCTGTGGATTTGAATGAGGGGGTTCGTACGATGAAGAAAAGTTGGGACCATTGTGATGAGATCAAGGATATCATCAGCAAACATATATAAAGCTCCCACCCTTCAACACCCAATTAGGAAGTTCCGACCAATTTTTCCCGCAGGAAATTTCCACGAACGCTGGGCGGCCTGGGACTAGAGGACAGCAGGCTCAGGAGTCAAGAAAAATTGAGTGGTATCTCTTCCATGTCCGCAATACGACCTTACCCGATTCATTTACTTATTATAGCAATCATGCTTGAATCATGCGGTTCCTAGACGCATGTCAATTTCGCTTTTTTCTTGTCAAATCTCACATGAACACACACCAAATTTCTTCATGGTGCGCAGGCGGTTGCTCGACGAATATTTTCTTGACCGCCGTGTTGATGGGATCACCAGATTCTTTGATTGCCGATGAAACCCACCGTGACGGTCGACTACGACTGCCTTTCCCAGACCGCGAATAGCTTTGATCCTCTCCGCAAGCTCTTCTTTTGCGAGGAATGCCATAAGTTCGACGTAACCGCTGCGTAACCGTCCAAGCACTACTGGGGGAATTGCCTATTCGACGTTCCGAGTGCTAGTTTACGCGCAGAGAACAACAACCCTCTCCTACCAACATATATATCTTTTACTTGCCTCAAGATTTGACGCAGATGCCCGCGGAATTTCTTCATGTGCCCTAATTGTCGGAATGCTCTCTCGGTTGTGCCTTCAGATCCTTCAAATCCTTCAGACGGAGGAGACGGCGCAGTACCAATCAGTTCAATTGGTGTACCACAATTTCTACTCTCCTGCAGCCATTGCAGATGGGATTCCGCCGAAATAGGCATCGCAATCGATCAGCCCGGTCGTATCGCCAGTACCTACCTCTCCCACCAGCCCATTTTTCTATCTCAGCGATTTTAGAACAACTGCAGAAGCTTGTGGGCTCTCCATCCGACGAGCATTTTGAACCCGCTGCACTAGGCACCTTGAAAGATCTGGGGATGCTACTGTTTTCGCAACACTCTAAACAGTGTCCGGTTTGCACCCATTTCCTGATCAAGCCCCAGCCAAAGGTGCAATCAGGGCGGTACGGAGTCAAGAGCATTGCGACCAAGTACCTCCCTGGTGTGACGGTCGTACTTCCGGAGGCGAACGCAAACGCCGAGATTCATGCGGCGGAGACATCCCTTCCACCTTACTTTCAGCAATCCGCACCACAACCCCATTCAAGTGCAGCTGACTGTGAAGCCGACGAGGTGCAGACTGCGTCCAGTGCCATACTAGAGAAGAAAGCGAATGTCACCGTTGTCGAGGGCGAGGTTGGCGTCGCCGAAGACTTGCGAGGCAGTGTGAAAGTGAGCGCCGTTTCCTGACATGAGTGACAGGCCACAACTCGGATACAGTTTCACATGCGCGTCGCATACACCTATCCCGCGGCCACTCTCGTGGTTCCGTCAGAGTCGAATGGTGCTGTGGGCACAGCTTCCGAAACCGAGCGGGAAGTCGAGAGCTTCGCATTTCTGACAGTGGTGGATTTGGGGCTTATTGTATCGCACGACCACTAGTTGGCTGGCTGTGGACTCATGCATCCATCATGTGCCTTTCATTGCCTAATGAAGCCACCTGTGTTTGACTGAGTCACATAGAACCTTCACTTTCTGAATCACCGCAAGAGCATCGTTCGACTCGGTTCGAGTCACTACCCCACAATAGGTTCCCGGCCCCGATGTCATTCAAAAAGGCCGGTAGTCTTCTCCTCCACAAGTACAGCTCCTCTTGCTCAAGGCCCACTTGGGGGCCTTCCCTCCGTTCCATTTCTTTATCACCAACGAATCACTCCCGACTCAACATATTTTGCCATGCCATCGACTTTGAGAAGTTCCCAGAGACGTGGACCGCACAGCCGGAATCCCGGACGGCGCGACGGCTTCCGCTGGAACTCCAACGGCTTCATCTGCCCCGCCAGCGTCGACGGCTTCCGACGCGACCCCCGCGACGCGACAGCCGCCGCTCCGTATGAGGACTGCACCGCTGCGGATCTGGAGGAGAGGGGCAGCCGGGTTTGCCTCAAGACAAGCGCCGAGCATGAACAGTTGCTCGTGCTGCCGCTGCCACGGCACGAGGTGGCGCTCATGGACATTGCCCGCTACGCGAAACTGAAAGGTCCGCGCGCACTTATCGCGATATGCCCGCGAAGCTGACGAAATGGCTGTATGTAGGCGTTGCGAAGGAGTTTGAAGTGCTGGACGCGCCGCGTCGGGTTATCGTGCTTGACGAAGACGCTTTTGTGCATGTGGATGGGCTGGATGACGACAGCGACGATTCGGAGTGGGAGGATATCACGGATTTCGACTCGGGGTTGGACGCGGGTCCGTCGACAACAACGCGGGACTATTTTCCGAGCGATGACTACTTACTCGCGCGTCGTCTCCAGGATGAAGAATATGCGCGCGCCGGTGTGCGGCGGCCTACATCTGCATCTGTGCATGGGGTTTCTGGGGCTTGGCGGAGAGAGTACGCTGATGTGCTGGCGGCGTCAAACGGTTCGTTTTAGTCTCTCGTTTGTCCCATCTCTAAGAACAGAGTTTTCAGCTGCAGGTTGAGTGTACAGAGTAAAATTTATAATGAGTGTACAATACGACGTTGTAAGATAGTTTGAGGTGTTTTTGAGAATTGCTACCCACCTAAACGTGCGCAAAAAGCAAAGGGAAAAAGAATAACTCCATGCCACGTAAGGTCTGTCTACCAAAGGCTTGATAACCAGCGTCAAATTTGTTCGATTTTGACGGCGGACGCTCGAGGAACCACCAGGAGTAGGGAGAGAGGTGGCGTAGGCGCCGAGAAACTCGGAGCAGCTGGAATATCAGGGGAAGGTTTGAGAGATCGAGATTGAAAAAATTGTCTTGGTCATGGACAGAAACAGAGAGGGCAAGGAACGGATCGTTGGAGCCATGCCTCAAAAAGACTATCGGGCGTTGCGCGGCGAGAATCGAGCGCGACGCTTCTCCAATGCCTGAAGATGCGACCCAGGACGAGGGGCGCTTCGGCGGGGTCGACGCGCGCATTGTGCTCTGATGGAAGGGCAGGAGAAAAATATCTCGAGAAGAACATCCTGAGGGATGCGTCTCATGGGAGACATAAGGGCCTTGTATGCGTCAATCAACCCCTCGAGCGACCCACGCTTCTCTTTGACCCGAGTGAGGGCAAACTCCATCTCCTCGATCCGAGCATCGATATGTGCTTCATTGTGCTAGTTCATCTGAATCCACGCGAAGGACGCGTATTTCAGGGACTTCAGAATCCAAAAGAACGTAGTTTGTGTTCAGTCGATTCAGGAAGGGGGAATCGAAGAGGGACATTCTGAAAGAGGTTGAAGCGTGCCGGTGCACGCTGGACAAGAGGTGTCCGATTCGCTAGCCGAGCACACTGTGATGGGCACGCGCCGCAGGGCACCTTCCATATCGGGACACCTTTCCCACCGCTCGTTTCATCTTACAGGCATGGTATGTCGACTGGATAATCACCTGTTACACCCGTTATCTGAGCCCAGTTAGAAGGGGAGATATATATGTACTCCCCTTCTAAATAGGCTGCGCTTAGCTTATATCGCGAGCACGGCTTAAATACGCCTAGCTCGCGGTTAAATATAGTGTTCACTGATAGCTACTAGATAATAGATAGGTGTATTAGATAGCGCACCTGTTATCTATGATATCTATCTCTTATCTCGTTGCTATCTACCGGCGTTGCCATCAAACGTCGCAGCGCGCCATCGCGATTTGATGGCGCGCATCAATTCCATCAAAAGCTGACGCGGCGCCGCCGTACAAGTCCACTA